>UXGD01005388.1:0-14584 GCA_900474315.1 Torymus auratus
TTTCGTCCATTTTTCCCATGTTAAATTCCCATAAGAAAAATGGATTTTTTCCTAAAACGATGTCACAAACCCGTTTTTGCTTGTTCAACTGTGATCTCGTATAGTATGAGGTACACCGATTAAGAAAAAATGTGTACCAAAAGTGTGCTCCTAAAAAAATTTTTTTCCAGTTTTGTAACACAAAAAGTGTGATAGTTTGGCGGATTTACTCATATACTAACACAAGTCCAGAGCCTGTAGAATATATATATATAGAGAAAAAAAATGTATTGATGAACAAAACCATTATCAAGATCAATGTTGGCCAGGTCATTATCGCCACACAAATACGATAAGTTAGTATAATATAAAGTAAGAAGCATATAACCGCTGTTAAATTCGATAAGGATATTATTAAATTTCGATTAGGAATTGGAATTTCAAAACAATCGCTTTGTTAAAGCTAACGTATGTAATGTGTATTTATGTGTGCATATGTGTGTGGGTGTGAGTGCATATGTGTGTGTGTGTGTGCATGTGTATGTAAATGTGTGTATGTGTGTGTGTGTGCGTGCATGCGTGCATGCGTTGCGTAACTCTAATAATAATTTTAAATGCTGAAATGTCTTTCATATTATTACAAAACTGGATAAGATAAATTTGAACGTAATGGAGTAAGATTTCACTGAAGACAAAACAAAGTTTCTTGGGTAATACTGTCAAATCGCGGTAACAGCTAGTGCACTTATCCAAAACTATATTTTATTTATAAAATGTTTACCAAATGTCTATAGTAAATGATTGACCACTTATCTCATAATAAAAAACAGTAATTAATGTATAACTGTTCCGATAAAAAATTAAAAATATTTGCTTTATCCACAACATTCAAGCACTAATTTCAATAATTTAATGCACAATGTTGATGAAAGAACACTTGCAGTAATAAAGCGCAGTAATAAGGAAAGAAATTGAAAAATAGAATTCACATTTAGACTGACATATATATCTAATAACTCGATCTGTAAATTGAATTAGCTAACGGGCGTCTTAAATGAAAAAGTAATAAATTGTAATGTATTGCTCGTTCTGAAGATAAAAGATGTCTGAAGCGATAAGGAAAATTCGATTGGTATTGACGTCAAGAATGTTATTTAATGTATATTACAACCGTTATTATTTTGCTATACTGTGCATCAGTCAGAAATGTATAAGTGTCAATGCCATGAAAAGAAGAATAAAACTATAACGAGAGTCTGGTTAGTGTAGTGAATGAGAAAAAGAAGTCCAACAATCTGAAAGTTAAGTAAGCACTTGCTCGGGAAGGCTAATGAAGCGTCGCTGAGTCTTAATTTTGAAATTGAGCTACCTATTACGCGAATGCGCCAGGCAGAAATGAATTTCCATTATAAGAGAGCCGCCGTGTGTGTGTTATGCTAGTGAGGTGAAGACATGCTGACGGAACGCGCGCGACGGACTAAATGTGATTCAGTCGCGGCGATCTCATATATATAGGTATGTACACGTTAGCGCGGCCCGTCTTTTCTCTTGCGCATTACACTGAATCTCATTTTGCACGACTATAGTCGTATATGCTAATTGTCTTCGCGCCCGCGCTGATGGAGCGGCAATTACGCTCGCGTTTGTCACGCGCACTCGCATTCGTGTTATTATCATTCTCCTCGGACCTGGGTCTTGTTTCGTCTTCTCTGCCATAACAAGCCCATCATTAGACACAAGCATATGCGCTTGAAATATTATGACTTTTTATTGTCACCTATGCGTCAATTTCATAACTGATGCTTTTTTTCGGTCAGCGCTATTATTGCCTATTTTTCTAGTAGCTTTTTATAGTAGAAAAATCAAGCGTAATACACTGCGCGTATGAATTACTAATCGATTACAAAATTACATTATAATGGCCTATATTAGATGAATAAATATTTACCCTTTCTTCATTTACATTCAGTAGTACTAATTCCTTTACTATATCTTGAGTGCGTAGACGATTTATCTCAAAAATATTTCCAAGATATATCAACAAAATTATTATTTATTCTTTTTTATTAATAAATTAATCCAAGTTTTTATGGCGTTTCTTATAATACCACCTTGATTATCACTGCAACAAACAAAACAAAAACAAAGAGTGCTTGGAAACAGGAATGTCAGGTCAATTTGGACAGACCTTCTTTTAGTTCTTTTTCTAGTCTTAACGTGCGACCTTTCTATAGACGATCGCATCGTATACGTATCTTTTTTTTTAAACATCTTCGAGATTCAGCGTTTAATTTATGTATTCCAATGCAAGACCATGACGTTTATTGCCGCGACAAAACATGTATATATATACAGACGTTCTCATTTAACGTCGATCCGAGACGTCGCCCAATGCCATCTCTGCCTTTGGCAACGGCGAGCATCTCATAATTCATAATTCATTAACAATTTTGATTCATAAAAAATGGCTAAAAAGTTAGCTGACTTTACATCGTTTAAAAATTGCCAATTATCGGTAAAAATTCAACTTTACCGTGTGTGTGTGCGCGCGCGCGTGTCTAAATAATGCCCGTCAACATTTTAGTTTAAATAAGTTATTAGGGTCAAAATGAGTCTTTGGAATTTGGGCTTTATAAAACAATTGGGAAAAACTTGACACAAGGAAAAAGGAAACAATAAGTATTTGTGGCATAAAATAGTATATTGTGTATCTAGGGCGCAAAGTGGGCCTTTTTAGACCGAGTGTAGAGTTTGCAGTATACGAGTCGAAGGTGAGCTAGCACGAGCCGAAGGCGAGAAGTGCAACCACGCAAGGTCAAAAGGCCCACTAAGTGCACACTATATTTTTTGTCACTCATGTCAATACATGAAAATCAATATTTTCGGGGTTTTGCTTTATACGACAACGAAATACTTGAAATAATAAATAATAATAAAAAAAATTTAATGGTTCAGAAATTAAAAATTCACAACGAGACGTTTTTAAATTCTCAACCATTGAACCATTGAGTTTTAAAGTCATTGCGAATAATAAAAAAACTTGTTAAAAATAATCAAAAATCCGCCACAAATTTGTGGGAATAAGAAGATGTTCATTTTCCGATAAAAATAGTAGACTGGATTTATCTCTGAATAAAGAAGGTGATAAAAAAAACATGCATTCACAAATTTATAGTGGATTAAGTTTAATTTTTGCGATTTTACGGAATTATTTTACAAATATAGTATTTTTTTATCCATTCGGTCAAAAAAAAAGTTACTTTAGGACCTCTTTTTAGGCCAAAACCCCCACGAATATCATACATGTGTTACAAAAAAATATATTTAAAAAAATTTTCACTTTGGAATGCAGCAGATACAAGCGGCCGCGTGAGTAAGTCGGGAAGCTCATCGGAGGACCTTCAGCATCAGCAGCAACAGCAGCAGCAGCAGCCGCAGTTGGTGGCGATTGGTGGCGTTCTGCAACATCCCCTGCAGCTGGGCTCGCTGAACAGCAGCGTCAACGCGGATAGGCTACCAGCAGCTGCGGGTCGGTCTATCGGAGGTTGGCTGGCTGAGGAGCTGCCGCCCGCGACGGGTGAGAAGATGGCCTTCAGCACGAGCCTCAAGAGGAACCCGTTACAACCGCACCCGCGGATACTCGAGGCTCTGCCTTCGCATCCGCATATAGCCGCTACAACGGCTCTGCCTCATCATCGGTTGCCCGGTCCCATATCCTAGAGCTCATACCAGTATAGCCTCCCTCGCTGAAATTTAAATTATAATCGGAGGTTGAGCTGCAACAGAAATGAAAGAACGTTCGAATAAAACATTTTTACCGAAATATAATCTTATTACATGTACAAGGACTCTCTCCGCGTGTAGGCAAGAGTTTTTAAACTTTCAGGCTCATTCGACTTGTTTTTCTCTCTCTCTTTCTCTTCTCTGCGAGGAGAAAGTTAACTTGCTCTTTTACACAACATAAAGTACTATATATTATATACAAAAAGGCAATTTAATTTTACTTGCACTAATATATTGATATATTGATTTCATTCTCCTTTGACGTCTACGTTTTTTTGAAATTTTTTTTTTTCTTTCGCGACTCATTCGGGTCTATACGTAATCTCAACCCCCCCTCCCTTCTCCACAATCTCTTTGGTCTTCAAAAACAGGATTTTCAACCAAGTAGAAGATCGCACTTGAGTGGGTGGGTCAAACATTATAATAAACACATGCGTATATAAATAAACAAATAGAAATAATACGAACATTATAGAGTTTGCAAAGACGTATTTAAAATTCCAGTAGGTTCCACAATAAAAATTTGGAGAGCAATATATCTAGAAACATTTAAAACTCATGAATAATACATCAATTCACTACAGGTTACTACTATCCAGGCACCTGCTTAAAATGACATTGGGCATACCACCATTCTAATTAAATATTCCATATTTTAAAATCCAACCTAACACGAAATTATAAACAATACGCCGATCACCAATTATTCATTTTTCAATGGAAATTTTACGTATAAAATATATAACATATTTATTTAAAATATTTCTTCAATATTTATTTTAAGACATTTTTTTGACGAACTTTATAGTACTCATTTTAAGTCATTAACTGTACAATATCCGAGTGACAATAACGTTAATTGTCCTTTCTTTTTTAGTTCAATGATAAGTAGAGATAAAAAAAAAATGAAAAATACGACCAAGACTGATGATACATGGTTTGTCGTTTGTGATTTCATGTGCATGTCGACACAAGGCTTATTTGACTTTTTACCGAAGGAGTAGCTTCATTAAAACGTATGCCTTTGTACGTATATGAGCCATGAATCGACAGCGTGATTCGTGCGATCTTCTCCTTACTTGGCAAAAAATTGATTAGTTACATAAAGAAATTCAAGTACGTGCAGTTGCTTTTTTGTATACACTTTTAGTACATAATAGTGTGCATACACTATATTCTGCGGTATAGAAAGGATTTCGAATAGTTGTGATTATATAACTGGTCCAAGAAATTCAAATTTTTTCGATTATCTTATAACTGAGATAAGATACATGAGTGCGGGCAACTCATCGTCGTTATATAGATTAGTATACGTTTGTGCGCCGAGGAGGAACAAGAAACGATAAACAATTCATGTTAACATGTTAATATTTTTAACCTGTTGATTATTTTTTTTCTGTTAAATTAACAGACAAATATAATCTTTGTATGGCTGTTAATTTTGGAATCGCTCTTTGTATACTTAAGACCGATAATATCTTATTTCGCAGCGAGCATCTGTTAAAATGGATATAAAAGATTCTTTTGTATAATTCTCGCTTATAATAGACAGTATCTATATTAGATTTTTCAACTGCGCGTGCCACATACAGTGCGAACATTCGTTCCAGGCCGATGACGCCGCCGCGCAGCGCAAGCGCGCGGATATTTCTTTGTACGAAACGTTTAAAGGCTCTTTTGTAGCGTATAATGCATGGCTATGGGCTGCAGTCCGTTATATTTGTCTCTCGAATGGTGAATGCGAGAATGCCGACCGCGCTTTTGCGACAGTTTTGTACGACACAAGTTTGTGAAAAACGAGAAGCTATAAAAGTTTTTATTGACGTTCATTAATGCGCGATACCGAATTCCGTATAATTACGCTGAATTATTTACAAACATTTTCAACGTTGGGAAACTACAAACATTCAATCTACTCTTTTAATGAATTATCTATGTCGGAATTGATTTTCAGCAAAGAAAACTGTTTGACAGTAGTAAGATTTATCTTCAAAGAATCGAGAGACGATACACCTCCTCAAGAAGCGCGCGAGACGGTTTCACGCATGAAAGTTTTCTATATTTTCTGGCTGTAATAATAGCATCCATGGACTTGAGATCTCGATTTATTCGCGATAGGGCACGCGTATTCGTTTTCGCGCACACCTATATACCTCTCTTGCATAGCGCAGCGGCGTTTCGTTTATAAAATGCTCGCGAGCTACTCTGAGGCTACAGCTGTTTATCGACGTAAGTGATTCATACATATACGTTTCCAGAAATATCCGCGCGACAGCGGCTCTCTCGCGCCAATAAAATGTGAATAATAGACGAATCCCGCGTTCGTGTGACTAGCCTCGATCTGGATTGTAAATTACTGTACATTGTATGACAAAAAATAAGGAGCAAAAAACATTATATGTAAGCTTCTGTCTCATATATACATATGTGCACACCGATGTACAAAGACGCAAGAAGCTGATTTGCGTGTCGACGCCCTGTATTACTCGTCATGTTGATAAAAAGAGTGATGTGCTTATCTATTTTCCTATCGAGAATCGGTATTATCGACGGGAAGCAATCATTATGAGTCCGTTCGTGTATACGTGAATTCCACACACACATACACACACACACACACATACATACATACCCATATATAGGCGCGTGCGCGCATGTACATTTTGTATAGAAATAAGATTTTATGTATATATATTGAATAATAAAAAGTATCTTTAAATATATAATATATGTATATCACTGCATTACACTAGCTCATATATTCCTTCAATCGATATCATAGTCCTTCCCGTTGCGCACAGTTGATCAACCTGTGAGTATATCAATCCTGTAATATAGGCGTACGTAGGTTGTATATAAAATACCGTTTTGCCATTACGAGCTATATCGATCGTTTTCGCAAAACCTATAAATATGCCGCAGCATATGCACGCGCAAAATTGCCCATTTCCGCATCGCGCGCGCTGCAAGAGTCGCACGCACAACATTCCATGCAGCTTTGAAAACTTTTCACCGTTCGTCATGTAGACGCTCGCAAAATCATAGAAGAGAATTTGTAGAAACGTCAGTATATAGCGCCTCGAGAAACGAGTTTCATTTTCAAAGAAAAGTTTTGAGAAAATACTCATTCGTTAGGAGTTTTAAAATAGAGAATGACGATGGACACTGCGTCCATTCGGCCTTTTTCTCAAGAGAGAAAGTCTAAGTTTTCATTTTTCCTTGTTCGCAATTTTGTCAATACGTGAATTTTGAATTTGTATTTTCTACGCGGACAGCTAATGTAGGTAGTCAAGCAAAAATTATAAAATGTGTGTGCACGTAGACGCGAGTGTAAAAGAAAAGTGCAGCGCTGAACGCAGAAACGGCGCTGTTGCACGGATGAATAAGTACGTCGGTAAAGTATTACTTTCTCGCAGCCGCTAGCTAGTTGCTGTAAAAAAAAAATCAGCGGAGAGCGCTTTCCCGCTCGCAGTCTCATCCTGGCTCCAGGAGATAGCTATAGATATCTCCCTATGTATATATATCGCATCGAGAGACCGAGAAGAGAGCGCGAGAGAGAGAGATCCTTTCACGCGTGAAGCGCGGACTACTGACCCTCGCGCGATCCACTTGCAGCAGCAGCAGCAGCTGAAGAAAGGCGCGAATTTCGGAGAAAGGAAAATCGCAGGCGCGCGCGAAAAGCAACCGGCGCAGTTCGCCGCTACGCTGGTCAGCGCGAGAGCTGCTGGTAGGTTTCCTCTCTACTCTTGCACGCACGCATTTAATCGGATCGTCGCGGCCTGCAAAGTGGAGAGGAGAGCGCACGGCCCCGAGTCCGCAGTAGCGCGCGGCAGGCCAAACCAGTCGGCGACTGCCTGCTGGCCAGTCAACGCGAGCGCGCGAGCAGCCACACCAGCTGCACACGCTGCCTTTTCTCTTTAAAGTTGTAAGTACCCCGCGCTCGCTCGCAGAAACGGAGATAGGTACAGAGAGAGAGAGAGAGGGAGACGTAACGAGCGCACAGTAGGCGCAGTGGTGATCGGGATACTATAGTGCCTGCGTGTGTGCGTGTTGCAACAGTGTGTGCGCGGCTCCTCGTCTTGCGCTCTTGACTGACTCTATGTGCATACACAACATATAGGTACTTACAGAGTGTGCGCGTGGCCCCTCGGTGTATCAGTATTTTCGCGCTGATTGCAGCATTGCGGATGTCCAGTTATCGCGAGTGAGGTTATGCGGGTCATGCCGAGGCTGCTGGGACGCGGACATTTAGAAAATTCCGCGACAATTGCCTGGTAATTGGCTTGAACGCTCTCTCTCTCTCTCTCTACCTCTCTCGCTCTGTTACTCACTTGCTCTTCTGCTGATTCTTTTTCTTTTGTCTTCTGCTCTGTATAGTCTGCCTGCTCGCGCGCCTTTCTCTCTTTATCTTTATTCATCTGCCAATTTGCGATCTTTTTTAACTACCTACTTGTGCTTGATTAATCATCCATTTTTCATGACAATTTTTTTAATGCCTGTGATGCGTTGATCCTCGCAATTTGCAGGATTGGAGGGCTCGTTAAAGTGTTGGCTCAATGAGAGCCGCAAGCCGCTGAGACAATGACTTCAGTCTTCTCGAAGCTAATCGACCGGACATCGAGCAAGTATGGGATACGTCAGGAACAGTTGACGCGGGGTGTCGTCGGGGCGGTGACAGCTCTCTACCTCCTCAAAGTCGGCTATCCATACTTGGCTGCAAGTGCCAAGGTTTGCATAGCCCAGGTGAAGAGCCTTGAGAATGCCGTTAGCAACAATCAAAACAATAACAAGCAGCTGCAGCAGAATGACAAGGACAAGAGAACAAAAGTGTCCGATAAGAAGCCGCAAAATGCGCAAAAAGCCGTGGGTTTGGACAAAAATTTCATTAAGCAATTGCTGATGCTGCTCAAGATCATGGTCCCTGGATGGAAGTCCAGAGAAGCTGGGTTATTGACATGTGCAACCATTACTCTACTGGCTAGAACATTTTTGTCTGTATATGTTGCCACTCTTGAGGGTCAGATTGTCAAGAGGATAGTCTTGCGGGATGTGAAAGGCTTTTTCTGGATGCTGTCAAGATGGATTGCAGTAGCTTTTCCTGCAACATTTGTCAATTCAGCAATTAGATACTTGGAAGGTCGACTGGCATTAAGTTTTAGGTAATTCATTCAAATTAATCCAACAATATTCCTGTCCCTTAATCTCAGGTATAATCACACAAGATTTTATTCGATGTCTCAATAAATCAATGAATAATCTTTAATTGATTATAAAGTCGTATGTTTAATATAATTTTGATTATTGTCACTTTTGCATTTAAATTTGTCAATAATAAATTAATAATGATGCATAATATATGTAAAAATAAAATGTTCTAAAAATATTTTTATATAGAGAGCGGCTTGTGGAATATGCATACAAAATGTACCTCAGTCAACAAACCTACTACAGAGTGTCTGCACTAGATACCCGTCTTGGTGGAGCTGAACAAAGACTGACAGATGATTTATCAGAACTAGCAAGCTCGGTTGCGCATTTGTACTCCAGCTTAACCAAACCTTTACTAGATTGTGCATTAGTTGGAATAGCTCTCATTTCATTTTCTTCTCGCATGGGAGCTAGAACTATACCTGGTAATTAAAGTCCTTAAGATAAAAAATATTTTTCTGTCTATTATGTCATTGCCACAAGTTTTTTTACATCAAAGAAAATGAACGAAATTTTACTGAGTAACAAATAAGCAGACATATTTGACTATTGAAAATTATTATGTTGATTAACAAACAACCTTTTGGAAAGGTTACATTTTAAAGTTATCCAGTATTGAACTCTCCAATCATTCATTATTTTTTTTTAAGGTCCACTATTGGCTTTAATTGTGATTGCACTTACTGGACAAGTTCTACGCCTGGCATCTCCTAAATTTGGTCAACTAGTTTCTGAAGAAGCTGTGCATAAAGGAAAATTAAGAGAAGCTCATGCAAGAATAAGTGCACATGCTGAAGAAATTGCTTTCTATGGTGGTCATAGAGCAGAGCATAGATACCTTACAAATGCGTATAAAGCACTGACAATACATTTGAGAAAAGTTCTTGCCTTAAAATTGGGATATGTTATGTTAGAGCAATTCTTAATGAAGTATGTCTGGTCTGGAACTGGACTTTTCGTTATTGCTATGCCTTTACTTTACACATCCAATGCAGTACTACAATCTGCACGAAATTCAGATGGAGATGGTATGTATCTAATATTAGTTAAATTTTTACTTAACAGTATTGTTTTCTAATTATATAAAATACCTGGTCTGTATAGGTGGAGTAAGTGAACGTACGAGGTATCTAACTACATCTAAACATCTTCTAAGTTCTGGTGCAGATGCAGTAGAAAGACTTATGTCGTCTTACAAGGTATTTTATATTCACCAATATCTATTTATTATTTATTTATTTAGACGTGTTTCAAATTTGTTGCTTCCGTGAATTTTAGGAATTGGTTGCACTAGCTGGTTATGCTGCTAGAGTAAGTGAAATGTTGGATGTTTTTAAAGATGCTACTGCTTGCAAGTATCGAAGAAATGTTGTGACAACTTGTCAAACCCGAACTCCCAATGGAACCTTAACTCAAGATCAAAATCTTGTAGAATTTAAGGATGGATTACCGATAATCAAAGGTGAATAAACATTCTTTTTTAAAATAGTATTTTTTTATATACTTCCCACAAAATTCGTTTTTACGGCATAATATATCGATAAATATATTTTGACTCCAAATAATGATTTTCTTGTTTCCTATATTTTTAGGAGTCGTTAGAGATAGTGATGATGGTAGTATAAACTTAGTTGACGTGCCAATAGTGACGCCAAATTGTGAAGTTATAGTTTCTAACTTGACACTTCAAGTATGTCTCTATTTATTTGATTTAAGTAAATGTAAAAAAATAAGTATTTTAAATATCCTCTTTTTTCAAGATTCGTCCTGGTGATCATTTAATTATTACTGGTCCAAACGGATGTGGAAAAAGCTCCCTGTTTAGAATCATTTCTGGACTATGGCCTTTATACGGTGGTACTATGACGAGACCTGGAGAATCTTATTCCATAAAAACTGGTAGACCAGCCTTGTTTTACATTCCGCAAAAACCCTACATGACAGTTGGTTGCCTTCGAGATCAAATCACTTATCCTGCTGAATGTACAAAAGATGAATGTTCAGATGAAGAACTGCTTGAACTGTTAGATCTAGTTGATTTGCGTGGAATCGTTGAAAGAGAAACTGACGGACTTGACGCCGTTGGTGATTGGGATTCAACTTTATCCGGAGGAGAAAAACAACGATTAGCTATGACAAGATTATTCTATCATGCTCCACAATATGCACTTCTTGATGAATGTTCAAGTGCAGTAAGCCTTGAAGCTGAAGGTGAAATGTACGAGACTGCTAAGAAGAAAGGAATCACCTTATTAACAATTACTCATCGGGTGTCTTCATTATCTAAATACCACAAATTAATTCTTCGCTTTGATGGCGAGGGCGGTTGGGATTTCGGCCCACTACATCCAGATAATTTAACACTTACACAGAACAATAAGCAGGAAGAGAATAAGAAAGTCAAAGAAGGACATTATCAACGTTTACAGGTTCGCACATTACATTTTTTGAAATTAAAGATAACGTTTTGAGTAAATTCTGCAATATTAGTAAAAATGTTGATGCAACTAACTACTTATATTGTATTTTTCGTATAACTAAAGACATCTTTCTATATCCAAAATCCTTCAATTTTTAAAAATATGATACTTCATTTCAGGAGGTTCGTGATATGCTCGGTGAAGAAACTCACGTTCGTATAAGCTGAGGGTCCTACATTGCGTCGACGCAAGTCTTACGCAAACTCGTACGATTTCTCGTCCGTTGCATGCGAATGTACATAAATACTTTTTCACCGTAGAATTCTATTGTACAAAATATAAAATTTACCGCTGTATTTTTTATAAAAAGCATGTCAATTATATTAGTTTTTAAATTTTCGTAAGATGTACTGATGATAACTTGACCGTGATAATGTGTCGTTAATAATTTCGAAAACGATACAAAAATATTCAAAAGGTCTCTAGAATTAAAATTACGTAAATAGATTTTATTCATAAAATTATTCAAATTCTTGGATAAAAAGTCTATTGTAAATTATTCTTTCCTAGTAACGAATAATCTTTTAATCTTCTTAAACTTGATTGAAATTAAAAAGTTAAGGGATGTTAAACATTTTTATCAAAAGTTCCTTTGAAACTAAATCTTCCATTTACTAAAAGATATTATTATACTAGTAGAGATATAGGCGAAGAGCAGTAAACAAACAAATAAGTCGAGACAAAAAAAAATTTGATATAGAATTAAAATCGAACTCAAATATTTTAATTAGCGATTTATATTGTATACTTAATATAGATATAGCGTAATGGTTATAATACATCGGCAATGTCAAAGATTAAACAATTCTTGAAAATATCAAAATTTTAGAAAGGTCGGACACTATTTACAGTAATGCCAAATTTTTTTGCTATTTTTTCAATATTTAATACGCACTTGAAATAAAATAATGCCAAATGCTTACTCGAAGCACATATATATGCTTCCATGAAGAGATTTTTTATATTTTCGTGATCCAGAATGTAATATGATATTCGTTTTGTATATAAGTATTTTAATATTGTAAAATCGTAAAATATTAAATTGGTGTGTTATATGTAAAATTTGTTAAAATTAATTGCATTTCTCCGAAAGTAAAACTTAACATGAAATTCAACTCATAAATGCGTTTTGTTATAAATCAAAATTATTAAATGACATCGATAAAAGAGTTTTAAAGGTAAAACTTTTTAAATTTATATATATATGCTATGAAGTTACATAGTTACAGAAAATAATGTAAATTTTAAATTGTTAATTTTTTACCTAAAAAAATATTTGACATAATTTTGGTATTTGCTTATTTGTCTTTTTTTTTTTTATTTATTTATTAATATCTTATACTTTATTCTATAACGAAGCATTTAGTATTATAATGACAATTAAATGAAATAATAGAATATCTTAATTATGGAAAAAACATCATAATAAAATTCAATTATATGGAAAATATCTATTTATTTATTCTGTTGCCTATCCCATTTACTTATTACATGATGGTATAATTACTGTCGTAATGAAGCAGTGATTATTAATTTTATTGAATAAGAGTTAAATATTTTATAATTTTTATTTAGATAATCATCTAAGAATTTTTTAACAAATTAACATGTAGGTTTATAATATGAACTCAATATTTTTAAGTTAAGAATGTTTTGGTTTTATTTTAAAAAAATACTAACGATAACTTAACATTATACAGAAGAATAATAGTATTTATTTTCGATAAAACTCTTGCATATATACTTTGAAAACACTTTTTTGGGATATGTGTACGTTTACGGCCTGTTTTGCGGCCGTAAAGTCGTACTTTACAGACTCGTGCAACAAAAAATAATTTTCGAAAAGTATACTATTTTGGGTAATGTCGAACTTACTACAAACTTGGGTGACGCAGATTTTGCATAAAGTGAAAATTGATTTTAAAGTTGCTCTATTATAAACGTTGCATGAAAAAGCCCGAAAGAACAGTTTTAACCTTTTTACATTAAACATTTATTAAAAAGGCTATGTCTCAAACACAATTGATAAGGCTATAGAAATTGAAGCTTACATATAAATTACAATAAGTTATTCTATAACATTTGTATTTGCAAGACTATTTATAGGTATATTATGTATAAAGCGCCTTTTCCAATGCCAGCAATGGAGGCATGCAGTACAGTATACTGCTACGGCAAAATGGCAGCGACGTATCTTGGTAAAAGAAGCAGATTCAATCGTAGTACTTAAAATGCGATATAACATATCGACTTTATTATTAGTAAATATTATTAGTAAATATGTAGTAAGTCATATTTACAACTATTTAGTAAACAATAAATTGTTCACAATGTACATATATAGATTGTGCCTTTTTACTCGGTTAAAAACATTCAACAGCTTCTAACTGTATCATGTCGTTTTTAGGATACTTACTATTAGATTAATAATTATTTATTTAATAATTTAAACGAGTATTGATGCCAATTTCAAAAACAAACAGAAAATGACAAATTGTTTTTTACCATACCCTGGCCTGGTCACTTTCGCTCCAGCCTAAAAATCGCGAATATGGTGTTGTCGGCTCAGGTATACGGTGAAAAATAATATACGCTCCACGGGAGAAAACTGCCAAATTTACACGAGATATGGACTGTCCAATTTTTTTCCTCCCCAAGTGCGTAATATACTATTTTTATTATGAATCCTAAACTTTATAATATAAATTAGTACATTTGATTGTAAGTGAGGCATACACTCACATTCTCATAAAAATGACTACATACAATTTACAGTAAATGTTACTAAAATAAAAGCAATTATTAATATGATTTGAGGAGATATTCGGAATAAGGGCGTTTCTCCTATGAATTTACTATGAGTAAATTTTTCTTGAGATATGGGGAATTTCATCCCTAATTTCCTCTATATCGTCAAAAAATGATGTCTCTTCTATTGACTGTCACATTGCAAGTATTTAAGATACGACAATGATGATAAAAAATTATAAAAGTAGACAGTAAAAGCTAAAATTTAAGCCCTGATTCGTTAAAAAATATTGATTTTTGAAAAATTTGTCTTCATTTTAACCGATTAAATGTATCGTATTTTTAACCATTTTCGTATCCTATCTTTGATTGCTTGTAACTTTCTG
>UXGD01005389.1:0-14576 GCA_900474315.1 Torymus auratus
AACTTTTGAAGGAATCAACATTTTCGATCGTTCAAAAAAATAAATTAAAGCTCTTTCTTTCTAGTTTTAATTTCTTTGAAAAGTTGTGTATGATATTCCTGGACTAAATGACAGAGGTTTGAAGGGAAGGGGAAAAATCGCATAAAATATTCGAGATTAATTTGGTCCGTAAAAAAGTTTGGCAACGAATAATGAGTGTTCACAATTTTTCTCGTGTTCTGGAACCCCCAAATAACCAAAAAAATGTGGTGTGGTAGGTGTGCCCCAAAAAAATGTTTTTATTTTTTTTATTTTTTGGACCCCATTTTCGCGTCTTCTTTGGTAGAATTGCACATATAAATCTTCCTACCACGTACTCAAAGTTCTTTGAAATCTGCATCTCATATGTTCTTAAATAGAAATTATAGGAGCACGGTAATTCTCTGTACAATTCATAGTCAATAACAGAGATTCATTAACATTAGTAATTGTCCCTACTGGAAATAACCTATATTTTTCCAGCTTGTTCTTTATTAGTTTATTAAAATATGTTTAAAAAATGTCACAAATCGGTGGTTTAAAAAATAATAGAAAAACCAATATTATCTACTAATAATAAGAGAATTTAAACTATAGGAAAAGCGAAGTCATTTAACGTCACATCTTCGATACACCTATATCCCCCGCCGTCACTTTATTATACACCGCTATAGGATAGAGTCACTAGTCAAGTTAGGAAGTTAGGTCGCGCGAAAGCGATAAACGCTCTCCTAGAGGCGTATATATCTATACAGCCTTAGCCCGCCGCGAATGAAACGTCGGCCTCCGGAGGATTTTACGATATGGAGCGAGGGGAGTGGGAGACGCGACGGCGACGAAGGAGGAGGCGAGGCAGAGACAGCAGCCATTCGTACTTTATTTAGCGAGCAAGTGGGGAGGCGGGAGGGATAGAGGTGAGCCACCCCCGGCCGGATCATATATACTCCCGGGAGGACTCATCGCTTCCATTTCAGCCAATTTCCGGCAGCAGCCGCCCGGACTAGCGCGCGGCAAAAGTCCTCCGGGATGAGCTGGCCTTTACATTACCTGCGCGCGCGTAGCTCTCTTAACTTGGCTTCTTCATCAAGGCCGGAGGAGAGCGCTACGTAGCAAAAGTCTGGATATCGCTAGGTAAAACCGACAAATGACGCATTTTTTCGCACAGGGTGGTATATTTTTGTAATTGAAACTATATACACGCCCGAACGTAAACACGAGGAGAGCGAATCGGTTATAGTCAGCCATGCGCGTCCTTTCCAACACTTTCTTTTGTTAACAACGTTATTAGCTCCGTTTCTCCACTCAGAGTTCATTTCCTGATAGCGGGCGCGCGCGTCCAGCGGCCTGGCTTAGAATTCGAAATTAGCAGAAGTAGTGCGGCGGCGCAAAAGAAGCTCCCCCGCTCTCGGGTAGTTTCTCTCCGCGCAAATTTCTCTCCCTCCGTCCTCGTTAAAAGGAGCCGCCGCCGTAGCGCAGTTTCCTTAAAGGGAGCCCTTCCAAATTAAGCTGCTCCTCTATGCTCCTTTGCGTAAATCTCCTTCGTTATCGCGGTCGCAACGCTGGCGGCCCGATTAGCCCCCCGAAAAACATTATGCTGCGATATATACCTATATATATACTAGAGCGCTGGGTGTGCTGATCGCGTCGTAAATACATCAGCGCTGCTGCAGTCGCATATGCGGGACAACGCGCTCCTCGTAAAGCAACATGCGTAGGTGTTTGTGTGTGTGTTCCGGACGCTCGCCTTGGCCTATAAGCCGTATCGCCGGGCGGGTTCGTATATTGGGTTTCGATATCGTGCTCGCATGCCCCCACCACCGAACGTCTTCCCTCGCCCTGACGTTACATACCTATATACGGTATTTGTTGCCCGTGCGCTGTAAGCTAAGCTCGCGCCGGGATTTTGCGGTTCGTACTTTCCTTTTTTTTTCTCTCTCGCGCGTGTGTAAGCGTTTTCTTCTTTTTTGAGTTCGTTCCTTGCAGCGCAGAACTTAATTTGTTTCGCGCGAAGCGCAAGTTTTTTAATTAATAACTTCGCTATAGTATACGAACTTTCAGCGTTTTAACCGGAGAGAGAAAGCGGCTATCAGCCAATGTAATCAGCTGCGGTCCGGGCGCAATAAGTTTTTTTTTTGCATTTTCTATAGTGCACTACACAAGGTTATGTATTTTTTGTCGGTCTATCCGGAAAAAATATCGAAAGAATAATAAGAACTAAGGAGCACATTATTAAGCTTCTCCCCTACACAACAGTTTCATAAACTCTATAGCGCTACCTTCATCAAGCAAGGCATCGTTAGCTGCTTATTAGCCTCGCAGGATTAATTCAATTTACCCTCTCGCATGCTGGCAGCCCTAATTTTTCTCTCCACCGAGGGTTGATGTTGTTGTTTTGCCACAGGTGCTGCAGGAGGTGGCGCATCACTTGCCGCGCGACGAGTGCACAGCGATGCTGGAGCTCGTGCAGCGGGTATCGCGAGAAACTGCTCGACGACTGAGAAGGGCCAGCTGTCCGGATCCATCAACCCAGCCGCCAGGCACGCCTCGACAACTCTATACACCCAGGTTGCTTGCTTTCTTCTTTTATCTTCTTTCAGCAGAATGGTGAATCGTCTGTCCTTATCCGAAGTAAAACATACAAGTATATACTTAATGAGTAATTTTATGTCAACTGTTCAAGGCCAAACTTTTAAAATTGCTCAAAATTTTTTTTCTCATTCCAAATTAGCCCCAAAATACGAAGTTTTAGAACAAAATATGCAATTACTCTAAAATTCTAAAATTGCTCAGAATTTTTCCAGATCGATGATGAACTATTTTGCTAATTTATACGTAACAAAACACCATTCAAAATACGCTTAATTAAGGCGAATACGACATTCTCAATAATATTGAGCTCACCCTCACCAAAGGCTAAAAAATTTATAAAAAATCTTACTTTTAAAATGAGACCTTGATGGAAATGGGATTCCAACAGTGAAAAAAGTTACAGGCAATTAAGAATGCCAAAAAACTGAGAAATCCCTTGTTTTGTTACGTATCAAATGAGCAAAATAGTTATCATCGATCTGGAAATATTCTGAGCAATTTTACTTACAATTTGCAAACTTTTTCTTCTCATTTAATGTGCTATACAAAAAGTTTCAAGTTTATTAGTAAAAAAATCATAAAAATTGAGAATTTATGAAAAAATTCAAAATTTTCAAATAATTCGAACTTTAGAACAATTGCATATTTTGTTCTAAAAGTTTGTATTTGTATTTTGGGGCTAATTTGGAACGAGAAAAAAAATTTTGAGCAGTTTTAAAATTTTGGCCTTCAACAGTTCACATAAAATCACCAATATGTATTTCAATAAACTATTTATATCAACAGTTTATTTGTATACGAAAGGATTTTCTTTCAATGTTCCAATTAAATTATAACGATAATAATAATAACAATAATAATAATAATATAGAATATCACCCTATTATGCCAATATTATCAGAAATATACACAGCTCTTGATTATATATATTTTTAGTGTATAAAATGCAAAAGTTTATAAAGCTACTAGACCGTAATTAATTTCTAAAGAGACGCAGAGAAATTAATTAATTCCGTAATTGCTAATAAATCAATAACACTGCTGTTCGATGTATTTAAATAAATGATTGAGTGGGACTAATGAAGTCCGTAGTCAAATTTCGCCATAACGTAATGGTCAGTGCGTAATTAATTATGCATTTAATTATTCAGTTTATACCGGCGCAAGTACAAAGGGCCGGCTCTCTTAATTACTTCGCCACGCTCTTCATGTTCCGGCGCGCCTTTCTCATCGATTGCAATATTGCACGGCACAATGCTGCGATGCCGATGATACTCAAGGCGCTGCGAGTATTTTAAATACGAAAGAGAGAAGAGAGGGAAGGGCGGTATAGAGACAGAGCAAATAATCAATCGCGTGAAATCAAAGCCACACGCTGTTCAGCATCCGCTTATTCGCGGCAGGATTAGCGCCCGATTCTTCCGATGGATAGCGCTGCGCCGCATATGATGATTAAATGTCGAATTATCAGTTGCCCAGGGCCATGTGTAATTTTATGAAATATCACAATAATTCGCGGATATACGAGCTGGCTAGACCGCAATGGTTGCGTATATAGCGCGTGCTTTCACGGATGGCTTTCGTATTTTACGGCTTATTTTTCAACTTATTTTTAAATTATCGCTATACTTTCATACGGATAAAATATACGATTCCATTACAGCAAACCTTTACGAACGTATCCATAAAAAGTATACGTTATGAAAATTTAACGTCGCCAGGAACATATATATCCCGAATAGAATGCCATTGGTCGTCATTATGAATAGTATATACATTAAAAGATAAAAGGATCAATGTTTAAAATTATCAGGCAGCGATATAAAATATGCGAGCAAGGAAATCAATATGAAGCTCGAGGAATAACGTGGGGGCATCGAGACAACTACTAACCGGAGGCAATACAAAATGCGCGCGCAAAGCCTTAACCCTCGGCCCTCGGGCAATTCTCTCGGCCGAGCGAGTACAATCGGCCGATGGCCGTGTCGAATTATTGTGGTTTTCCGCGGGGAAAAGCCGCACAGAGAGAAGGAGAGAGCCGAAGCCCGGGGCAATTTCGCGCGAGCCCGATGGAGATCCAACTGCATCGAGCGCGGCGGCTGCGCTGCTTTTGGCTTTTGCGCGGGCGCGAGGCGCGTTCGTTTTCCACGGCGCGAGCCGACCCATATATACGCTAACCACTCCTCTATCCATCTATACATGCACACCTACGCGCTTCTACGTGTACGCGGGGTGTATATGTATATTCCCCGCGATTTTGCGCGCGATGTAAGCCCCGCGGCGGACATGTGCGATCGAATTTGCCCTCGGCTCTCTCTCTCTCTCTCTCTCTCTCTCTCTCTCTCTCTCTATCGGTTATATTTCGTGCAGCGCCCATTCTTTTTTTGCGGCGTAGTGTGCGGGACGAGAGGGAGGCTAGATTAGGTCGCGATCTTTATCTGCGCCCGCTCGTTCGTCCAGTTTTACGTTTCGAGGGCTTTGCGCGCGCCGGATTTGTTGCCGCCGCGCGAATATCTTCTTTTTTTTTCTTCTGCTGCCGAGGCGCAATTTATGCGCCGTAATTACAGCGGCGGCAGCAGAGTGCCCGGGAAAAGTCCGCATTTGTAATTATTTAAATATATCGAGAGAGGGAGCAATGGGATTGCCACGTGCGGCTTTCGAGGCCATCGGTTAAATTAAACGAATTTAAATCCAAGAGAGAAACAAATTGTTGCATTTTACAGATAATATTGATATTATTTGAAGAGTTATGCGTGCGCGTATTAACTTCGTTAAAACACAATGCTCGACTATCAATGGGATTTAACGACGTATTTTGAGACTGAAATTTCGAATCGCAGCTTGATATTGATGATAAAAAATTCAATTGATACAACTTTAATGTTATAAAGCTGGAGTCTGGACATTAACATATAGTTGAGGAGAAACGAAGTCGATTAAAAATGTCCGATATTGCATTGAAATTCGCGGGATAAATAAGAGTTAAATTTAATTTATATGATGATCTGCTTCGGTTCTCGTTATTCAGTGGCAAGTTGCTAACTCGCCCTGGCTACGATAAACCCATTATCGAGCCGACTTTGCTTATAACTCATCGGCTACTAGGGTTCGCAGTGTCTAGCGCGTTACGCGGGCCAGTACTTAAACAAATTTATTACGTCAGGTGCACTACTAAACTGCCGGCATAACTAACACCTCACTCCCATCGTCTACAAATAAACCAACAATACAGTTATTACACAACTTTTCAACTGTTATACTTGTATTAAAAAAACTAGTAATCCCATGCTCGACGGGTACACAAGTACCAAGACCGTGTGCCCTCTAGGACCATCCTGCGCCTAGAGGGCACACAGTCTATACGCCTGGGAACTTCTCTCCGTGTAGATGTCGCACCTCCCGATATGCATCCCTTCCGCGAATCTGAGAAATACATGGAGGGCGTGTACGCTGTAATTGAATCGGCATAAGCCAATTTGAGCGCACGCGAGAGAGAAAGCGGCACGATAATGTAATTCATGATTCAGCGGTACGTACGTGGGAGAGCGCAGGGCCACTAGAAGTACGACGCGCCGGAAATTTGCCGGGTCAGAGAGGCAGGCGACGTGTCGGGCGTCGATCATTTTCACTTTATATTTCAGCGCACCACAGAGCATGCGCGCGCATGCGCGAGATTAGAAATTATTCGCGAATGCCCATGGGCGGACTTTGCATTACACGCAGCGTGTATGCACCGCGCGTTCGATTCTCCCTCCCCTCCTCTCTATGATTTATGGCCTTTAGTGTACTTGGGATTTAAATTTTACAAAAGATATACACCTGATTTATACGCCAGATTAAATCACGCTTAATTTATCGATGTATGAAATATGAAGCGTGTATAGTTTTAACGACGCGTACGCTGCTTTTTTTCCTTCTCTTATATCGCCTTGAAAAATTATGGCACACGCTTTTGGATTTAATTTTACACTCGGTATTTTTACAGTGTTAACCAAATATTTACGATAGAGACAATTTAATGCTTTTGTTTTGCGCATTAACAGGTCGGAGTCGAAATTGTATGAGCCGCCGATACAGGACTCGCCAAAATCACAGGAGCAGAAAATCATAATGGAACGCCAACTACAACTGGAAGAGGAAATTTTGGAGATTCACGATACCATGACTAGAGGATTAAGAAGCAGGAATCAGCTTCCCGCGTGGGATTCAACTTCAATGACGTCATGGGGTTCGTCAGTTGGTTCCATTGGACGCGGAAGGTTCAAGAGACATAATACAACTATATGGGATGCAGTGAGAGGTAATAATGACAGATTTATTAGTTTATCTTTTATCGAATTCGATCCTTATAATATTTCAATTGATTCGCGCATGAATGTTAGGAACTTCACCGCTATGGGATAGTGTCAGTTGCAGTAGCACTTTCTCGAAAATGAGGACTGAAGAAGTTGCGAAAAAAGATAGGTCGTTAAAATATCGATCGAGTGTCAAAAGTAGTACTGTTACCATTAACAACGAAAGGGAGGAAGATTTCGAAGACCATAAACTACCGTCGTGGGATTTGCTCGAGAAAGCTTTGAACAAAAAATTACTTACATACGAATACGTAAAGTGTGACTCTTTTGAAGAAAATAAAGATGCTAATGTCGACTACGTATTGATTAGTAACGATACAAAAGAAGTTACAAGAATGTAATTATTTAAGAAATATTTATACTTAAGGATTGCTATTTAACTCAGGAAAATTACGGTTGTTACTTTTTTTTATTTATATAAGCTATAATGTCCTTCAAAATGTCTATTAGCGATTTTATACATCAAATGTGTTTATAACGTTTTTTACTTTGTAAATAAATGACAATACAGTATATAATATAATATTCATCTATTTTTTACTTTCCTATTAAAGTTAGATATACTACACTTTTAATCAAGTATTTTATGAGAAAAAAAGAGGTACCAGTTTGGCTTTTCTGCAGACATTGATAATAATACTAGAAAACGAAACCAATTAAGAAGGAAAAACTTAAGAAGCGACGTGGTTACTTCTTTCTAAAAATAAGTCAAATTGATTCCTTATAAACAGAGCTTTTAATTAACGGAATAATAAATTAATTACATTTTTATAAATATAATAATGAAATTTTTAAATGCATATATAAACCTTTTTCAAATAATACGTCTAAATTGCATTTTAATTAAAAATTTTAACATATTAAATAATTATATGATATGGGTATATACTTTAAATCCTTACACGTAGCGTATCCTCAGAATACATAAAGTTAATTTTATATGGTAAAAATGCTATTATATCCTTAAAGTATTGATCGAGTTAGCGTAAATAGAAGGAAAAACGTTGAGGTAAATTTGCGTGGTCGTTTAGTCTCTTCTACGCAACGTTTGCCGTGAATCCTGTTTATTATGCGTCTCATAAAAGGGGCGGTGTAATATAACTGTAACTGTACGGGGTAGCATAGTGTAGGTATACGAAGAGCCCAGTTATAGCATCGCGGACCGCTCTACGCAAGACCTAATGAAACGCATTTGTTTAGACTGCCGTATCGTTCATCAGTGATGAGTCATTTACATTAAGGTGAAGAAATTGTTATAAGACTGAAATATTAAAAAAAGAACTCTATCTGTTATAAGGAAAAAATTGTTTCTTTTTAGAATCTGTTTTACAAATATTAAAAGATCATTTTTACCTGTCTGAGCATATTACATTCCCTAGTTATAAGTAAATGCATTTCATTTGACTTAAATTTTGCATCTTACCCAAACTTTTTCTCTTTGATGGTTTCGATAAAATTACAGAATGCACTTTATTAAGTTACCTTGAAAAATAATTATTTTATGAAATATCAAAATAAATATCATTGTTAGATAAACTTTATGAACAAGGAACTCAGATCATATCAATGCAATATTTAAGACAACTTTCAAACCGTTTTATTAAAAAATTTCATAAGTTAGTTTGCATAAGCAACGCCAATATAGATATAATATATTATTAAAGTCTCTTTTAATGAAATATTCACGCAAACGCGTAAATATTTGTATTTTAATTGGTAAGTTTATAAATAATTGACAATACAAATACAAAATAATATAAGAAAAATAGTAAACTAAAACAATCCACACTTGCATGAACTAGAAGCATAATCATCAAAGTATGAACCTGAATTAGAGAAAGATTGAAGAAGACTATAGCTGTCGTTGGAGGGAACGTGTATACACAAACAAAAAAGCTGCTGCTTGCGACATAAGCCTCTTACGATACTTAATCTGGGGCAAAACAGTCTAACAGAAAACATCGTCGCTCACGTAATGCGATCCATCTTTGTCATATCCGATTTGCATAAGTCCCTTCAGCGCTTGCCTCTCTTCTGCCACTGCCAAAGAAAGTGAGACCAACTATCATTGAGACTCAAGCAGAGATTTCAGCGCATCTTTGCGACTTTTCGTATACAGCGAGAAGTTAAATGTGCCTGCAACATTGTTAGGACCGCCGGGATAGTACTAATAATTATTATAATTACTGTTTGTTACATAATTTATTTCAATTGATTTTCAGTGGCAAAAAGATATAGTCAAAACATATCGACATTTAAACTTGTTTGCTTAAAAGTATCTTTTTACGGCTTTATATAGAAAAAATGCACTTTTTCCAAATTCAAAAAAACAACGTTATTTTCGTTCTTGGAATTTTGCGCCTGTAGCTTTCTAGTTTGTTTCTGTTTTGCTCGCGCTGCTGTTATTGTTATGACGGGCGGGTCCATATAAGTCTAGCGTAAAAACGTTATACACTGCATATACCGACGCTTTTCTATTAGAGTGTTATCAAAGTAAACGAAAAACTTGGAAAAATTAATTTCGTATAATAGTTACGGTATAAACAGAAGCACGCAAATGCATCAGCATTTGCCATCTTCCGCTATATGCATGCATGCAGAATTGACGCCGCAGCGCAAACAAAATTTTACCCTATCATTAGTCTCTGCTAATGACGCGATAGAAGGCAGAGTGCGATTTTTCTTATAGCCTAAGAAAAACTTGAAATTTTCCACTTACCTCCCATAAAAATTCAGGTTTTTGCCAACCAATGAGAGAGCCCGAGTCAGAAGCAGCACGCCAGTCACGCGACTGGTGACCGTGAAATAGAGCATCCTCTAATTACGTGCGCGTGTCGTGATTTTTATTTGTGTGCGGCGCCTAATGGCCCCAAGGCGCCAAACAGTGAGGTGTACGTACCTAGGTATACCTGTATAGGTGAAGCAGAAACGTCAGCGAGCAAAAAGGGCTGTCGCCTGTCGCGCACGTACCTACCGACACCCTACATCTATCCGCGCGCAGATCATAGTCTCTCTCTCTCTCTCTCTCTCTCTCTCTGGCTCGGTTTTCCGGGGGTTGCGCGCGCGCGCGCGTGTACGGGTTCTCGCGCTGCGGCCGCTCTCGGTGGGCGCTGCGATCGCGGCTCTCAGTCTCGCAGCATCCCTGCTCCGCTCCGCATCGCGTGCGCGCGCTCGGCCGCTCGCGCTTCTAAGTATAACGTGTCTCCCTTTCTCTACTTTCTCGCTGTGTGAGTGCGCGAGTGTGTATATTCCCGTCGCGGGGGCGGCGCGGCCCACTTTTTCCGCACGTGCTTGTTCGCCAGTTCAGTGATACCTATTATAACACACGGCGCGCTATTATTTCCTAGAGCCGAGTGACACTTGCTGCAGTTCTTGTTGTTCTTTTCTGCTTTGATTACTTCGTGCTGCTGCAGGGATATAGGTATACATAATATATAAGTACGCCGTTACGCGAGCTTGTTGTCTTTCGCGCGCGCGTATAAGAGCAGCAGCGCCTGCGGGGCCAAGGTTGTTCCAGACAGCGACGCAGAGGGGGCTGACGCACACAGAGGAGTTTCCATATATGGAGAGTTTTGGGAGAGCTGCAGAGGAGGATGGGAAATTGAAACATGTGCGACGTGGGAATAGACGGATGATGCAGTGCGAATAGAAGCTGAAACGGAGAGTGGTACGTGTTGACTGGTAAGGGATATGTATTAACCCCCCACGTCTCATACAAATATTAACGTGCGGGGCCGATGTTTTTCCGCTTCTTTAGTCCCGGGGTTTTTTAATGCAAGCCACCGAGCGAGCGAATACTTTTTTTGCATCGCATGCGCGTCGTTCGTTCGTTCGTTCGTTATGCAGATGTATGCGTGTTTGTTGAAGGGATGCAAACTCACACCTCGCGTTAAATCTTCCGTCCTATTTGCATTGTGCTCGAGCGTAAAGAATTTATGAAAAAAGTTGTTTTATCTCTCGCTAGAACGCGAAGC
Organism: Torymus auratus; assembly: GCA_900474315.1. NCBI lineage: Eukaryota > Metazoa > Arthropoda > Insecta > Hymenoptera > Torymidae > Torymus > Torymus auratus. The sequence continues at coordinate 10,937 of UXGD01005389.1, forward strand.
GCACTATTTGTCGATGCAGAATGGGGGATACAAAATTAACGTACCGAAAGTTCGAACTTTCCTCGTTGTATTATTAAAAGCGTTAATGAACATGAATTTTTCTAAATGCCAATCTATTTTCAACCAAAGTTTAAACCATTTTAGTCGTAAAATCGATTTTAGTAGTATCAGCGAAAAAGCCCCGAGGTTAATAAACGTTATTCTGCATAATCTTTTTATACGAATGTACGCGTGTTTTACAAGCGGTAACCTACATATCGCGCGAAATGCTCGTGATATATATTATTTGGCCCCGCACGCGTGCGCGCAACCTTGCGATTCGTTTATACCGCTCGGTGTATCTCGTTAAGATTTACGCTTGTTTGTTTATGCGCGACTCAATTCTAACGGGCAACTGATTAATTATTGCATAATTATTGGAAAAACGCCGCTGCAATTTCAGCTGGAAAATTGGCGAAATTCGAGAAGGGGTGGTTTTTAATTCAATGAATTTGCGCATCCAAGATATATATATACACATACACGTAGAGTGTATAAAATACACAGGGATTATGCAAGAGCGAGCTGGCGCGGGAGTGTATTAGTGCAGGGCGGGGATCTTGCGCATGGCCGCTTAAAATATCGAGAAAATAATTGCTGACAGAGAGCGCACAAACGCGCGTTTCTCATTAACCGATCGATCGTTTTGACATACTATCAATTACAGGCCCAACATTCCTCGCGCCGTAATTGAGCCTGATTAGCGACAGGGTGCAGGGCTTGCAGACAGCGGAGCTTCGATCAAAAACGAAATTGCCCCCCTCCACTGCGTTGTACTCCGCCTGGCCATGGGAGAGTTATTAATTACCATTTTGCCCCCTTGTTAGCCGTGTGCCATGTTATCTGTGCTTGGTTAATATACATTACATGTGCAGAGCCGAGCTCTTGCATATACCTACCCCTCTCTCGCTTTTCGCTTCTATACCTCGCCAACGACATTACAGCACCGCCGCCGCCGCGCATTGCACGCACTTCGATATATGCACTCGCCCGCCGAGGAGATTATTTTGTAATTACGTTTTGGATATTAATTGAAATTATATCCTTTGCCGGGATTGGGACTGCAGTTCCTATACGCGCAAGTGTTACAGCAGTTGTCAGGTAAATGGTAATAGACTCTGAAGCATTGGCCAATGAACGCTGGAGAGAATAAAAGGGGTATTTAGCATTCAAAACTTTTGTCACTTTTACATTCGGCGACACAGGCCCGGAGCGTGAAATCGCGCTGGCACGTGTGCAGGCAAAAAGAGACTGCACGGGAATAGTATTTCAGTGAAAAACAGCATTGTTATTTATTTGTTTTGACGGACGCTCATGACGCGTGCTGCTTTTACATATAGTGTATCTCTCTACTATGAATTTTAAATTCCCATTTCGCATGGAGTATTAAAAAAGAAAAAAAGAAAAAATGCGTGCATGGATACATATTATACATATATCGGTCTTTGAATGCGTTTCGCACTCTCTTGTCTTCTCGCGCGCGCACTGGTAAATGCTGTTTTCCAGCTTGTTAACGGGAAGCGCATTTAAACCGATGGTTAACGTCAATCTGAAATTTTAGCGACGGCTCGCGCAAACAGCAGTTGGACGCTTGTAATCTCGTTTTGTTTAATGCAAACAAACAACTTTAAAAAGACTTTGTCGCTTGATGAAGTGGCAGAAAATATATAAAATATCCTGTTACCGACTAATCGTCACTAGCACACACTGGCCCGCGATCAACGATGCGAAGAATAATCAATGACTCTGTGTTTGCATATAGAGTGAGACAAAAACGCGCGCGCGTGGGAAATGCCGTATTATATAGAATAAGCCATCATAGAGAGGCCTCACTTTATCCCATACGCACAATGGCTTTTCATTTGCGACTGTGGGAACAATTAATATGTATCCGCGTATATAGCTCGCGGAGAAGAGGTACCTCTGTGCGCGTTCGAATGGAAGGGTGCAGAAAAAAGAGAGAGAGAGGGAGAGGAAAGGGAGAAGAAGAAGTCTCTGAATCGTTGATTCATCGTCGCTCCACCCGCACGAATCCATATTCCGCAGAGCGCTCGTCGTCGCCCAGCTCTTAAATCAACTCTCCGCCGCTGCGCATTTTAAAAGCACGCGCAAATATCTCGCGACCGCCGGCGCGCCATCATTCTTCTCTCGCGCAATCTAAATGCGATTTCGCGTCGTTATTGAATATCCCCTCCGCGGCGGCACTCGAGAGCGGGACCCGTGAAAGAGGAAGGAGTCTGACGACAGTATGCGGACGCGAACGACGACAGCAATAAAATCTCCTTGTCGGAGGGATTACCGTCGCTGGCTGCGTCGGGCGATCGGCGGCCTGGGGAAATGTACCTACGCAGTACTAGTGGTAGTAGTGTGCTCGTCAAAGTGCTAGCGCCGCGCATCAAAATCCTCCTCGCGTTCCACTTCGCCATAGCTCCTCAAAAGCGTGCCGGGGCTCTTATACTCCTCTTGTGTGCCTGTTTCTTCGTCTCTCGTCCTCTCTCACCCGTTAGTGCTCCTCGTTATAGCTATGGTACTTTAAGCGCCCCCCTCGCTTTATCTTTTAAAGTAAAATAAAGTTAATGCTGTTAAACTCGGAGGGGGCAGTAGCGGCAATTTGCAAAACACCAATAAATTCAAATGTTCTGCTTAAATGGCGCCCCCATTTCTTATGGTCATTTCATTATAGCGTATTAATGAAACACGCTGTGATCTTTAATTACACGTAACATTAAACAACAACGGCAAAATAGCACTGCGCATTTTTTCTGGGTAATTGTTAATCAACGTTTTTTTTCTGCTAATTTTCTCCTTTTTATATTTTTTTAGAAATAAAAGCGAAATCAGCTTGTACGGTAGCAGCATTTTCTCTTTGCTCTTAATTTTCAAAGCCTCTTTGACAATAACGGTATTGGACACATTCTTTATGCTGACGATCTGCAAATTTATATTCAGTTGTCGCCAAATCAAATTCAGGAGGGGATTTCTAAACTTGCTTCAGTTGCCAATGAGGTCTCTCTTTGAGTGGTGAAAGCTGGCCTCTGTCCCAATCCCAGTAAGACGCAGGCAATCCTTTTTGACTCACCGCACTTCACGGGTAAAGCCGAAAAAATGGGACTTTCTGGGATTGACCTTGGGCCGGGTATCACTATCCCATTCAATAAGACTGTCGAGAGCCTCGGAGTGTTGCTGGCCCGCACAGTCTCCTGGATACCACAAATCGATCGCATGATTCTCAAGCCAAATCGCGTATTGTACACTTTACGTACTATGCGGTCCTGCACCACTGAGTCGCTGCTCCAACAGCGTTTTGTTCAAGCACTGCACGGAAAAAAATTTCGTATACTTACTACGCCACAGCTGCTGCAACAGCGCCCTCACAAATTTCAGTAGTAATTCTACCAATCTTGTCGCACTGAGTATACCAATTTCGGTAACAGAGGTTAGGTTATGGCTACACCAATAGACTTCTGTAGCTATTGCGTCAAATTGGTAGAATGATTATACCAATAGCCTCGAATCACTGCCCTAACGAGAAGACGACTCTATATACGGGAAATTCTATAGTAACTCATGGCGCTCCCGTAGTTACTCTAGTAAATTTTTT
>UXGD01005390.1:0-14570 GCA_900474315.1 Torymus auratus
ATATCTGACAATATTCGATTAATAATAATACTCTACCTTATATAAAATGTCGTTAATTTTCTTCCAGGATTGACAAGAGATGTAGTCAAAATTTTTTGGGAGACGCAAGAGTAGTAAATTAATGAAAAATATTATTTCGTATGAGAGGACGATGGAGTAAATTAAAAAAGCAAAATGACCAAGTCACGTAAAAGATACGCGACAATCCGAGCTCGAAGTCACGAATCCAGGATTCCATAGTCCGGTGCTCTGACCACTAAGCTAATGTCGCGAAGCTTGCTCAAATGCCTCCGGCGTATCTTCTTGTTATCATTATGCTGGCAGTCCGTGGTAATCTAAATGAAAGGTATGGATTTAAAAAATGTAAGGAAATATAATACACAGCTATGCCGAAAAATGGCGGACTTTTTGAACAATTCATTTACTTCAAAAAAATAAATGCTACGAATTTCCCTTCATCAATTAAATGACCAAAACCTTACGCCAACTAATAAATTCGCATAAATGTCATACTTGGCGTTAATATATATTTTAAATTTGCCTGATGATAATATTTCAACCGAATCAACCGAAATACAAAAATATCCAATATCTATATTTGACAGGAAAGAATTATACTCAAGCCTCATCACTAATGACGAAAACTCTTATATCTCAATCAATAAAATTCCTCGACATCACAATCAAATAACGCGGTCTCACACAGCGATAAAGCGATCAGTTTCCCCAATCAGCCAATGCGACATTAAAGAGCACGAGGGTGCCGACGAAACTCTCAAATCGTCACCCAATACCTAATACATCTTACCGCCTCGTCGCGATAGTCGAAACGTCGCGGATAGCGTAAGGAACAAGGGGTGCGCCAGCAAGAGCTTCCGTCCTGATAAGGTCGTTCGCGCGCAGTTATAAGGCCGAAAGTTAAAGCAAGAGAGAGAAAGAGAGAGAGAGAGGAAGTTTTCTGGGGTAAAAGGGAGGCTGAAGGGTGACTGGCGCGATTGCAGAGGCCTCCTCCTCCTCGCAGCACTGCCGCGTCGGGTGATTGATTCGCTTTGAATGATTAAAGAATGCTGTGCCCGGCCGGGGGCCCCCGCGTAGTTGGCATATATATGAGGCGCGTCGTCGGGAACGGAGGTATGGAATAATGGCGTTCGATAGACTCATCAAACTTTCACCCGGGGGAAACTTAAAAGTTCCTGCCACCTCTCGCGGAGGGAAGGGGCGAGCGAATAGATCGAGCCCGATAGCGCGGCTGCGCTGGCCAAGTTTAAATTCCAATTTTTATGGAAGTTTAATGTTTTAGTGCACGTGAGTACGGCTGAGTTCATTTTTACATTACGAACTTTCTACAACTTGAAATTGTCTTTGTAATGTTGCGTAAAGTGGTTATTTTTAACAGTGATTACGGAGATATTACAATGTTGCCGTTGTGCGTCACTAAAAGTTTCTGCTTATAGTGTACAAGAATCTGCCTAGAATTTTGACAGGTAAAACAAATTGAAATATTGTTAAGGTTAAAAATCCATAAAGCTGAAAATGATTGTATATTTCTTATAGTTTACATAAAATAAGCAATACTGTTGTCTATATATTTATTCAGTCATATTCGATGTCGACGATCCCAGCAACTTTAATTTTGATGTTATGCATTATTTTGCTATCTTTAGTGAAATTTTCTGTGTCATAAAGAAATAACACTAATTATAGGTCATGATTTTCTTTTTAAAAAATCTTCAGGTACTTCATGCACTGAATTCGACTTTTTACATTTGTCTATCATTCATTAGAGCATGATTCTCAAACGTTATCAGGCAATTTCTCGCACAACTTTTAAATCAATTGTTTTTCGCTAAATGCGCGAGAATTTCTAAATATATTCACATATTTTGCGATGTTCTATAATACAGTATTACTATTGCACTTCAATTCCCTATCTGTTTTGAAAATTAGTTCCCATAGCCTCGAAAAAATTATTGAACATTTAAAAATGTGAACCTAAAGAATCTCCTTTCCTCACTATAAAAAACATTCTTTTACATCGAAAGTATTTATTCTTATTTTATTTCAGCAGCAGAACATTTCGGGAAGGAACGAATTATTCTCCAGGTCCGAATTTCTCTTTTCTTGCCATGCAATATGTTTCTTATATTTCTCACGTCAACGTATTAAATATTATATACCGAATGTAATACATGTCGGACATTAGCATTTAATTTTGAGAAAAAATATACATGCACTTCGCACAGCGAAAGCGACTTTCACTTCTTCTGCCCGAGCGCGCATGCTTCGCGCAAGCGACCTCCTCCCTGCGAAATTTCGCCCAAGAGAAAGATGCCACGTCGATAGCACTGTGTGCCTTTAGCTACTGTTCGAAGGGGTTAAAGTCAAACCTTTCCTCTGTTAGCAAGAGTGAGAGAGAGAGAAATTTGAATAATTTACTGCTTACGAATACAACGAGCGAACCGAAGATCATAATCGTCGTCGCCGGCGGAACCAGCGGGTCATTGCGGCGTGTTGGTCAGCAGCACAATGCTGCATAACAGCGGTAGCCGTATATACTCTATACTACTGCTGCTGCCACTGCTAGCGAACCTGACTGACTCGAGGCGAAAGGGTTGACGGCGACAGCGTTGGGCATTGATTTATGGCGGGCGAATCGAATTTTTTTTTCTTTCTCTCTCGCGGACTGGAGGGAGAGAACGTGAGAGGACCCAGGGAAACGGACAGAGACAGCGGGAGGTGGAAATTCGCGAAGGGTTGGCACGAGCGCGCGCGTGTGGAGAGGGCAGCGGTAGTAGGTCAGCAAAGGATTTGACCGTCCGGCGCAGCGAGAGAAGCTGTTTCGCTCGCAGTCGGGCGCATGGTAGATGTAGGGAGTTTTCGCAGTAGCGGGATTTTCGGTTCTGTTACTCTACATTTATAGTATTTTCCGTTTGCTTTTTTAAAATGAGTAGTGTCATATGTAATTTAAGAAAATCGTGCAAAACTTTTTATTTATTTTTAACCTTTTTTTTAATTTAAATTGATATTGCATATGATAGCATTACATTGAAAGGATAAATCTCTAATTTCATTACTAATAACATACTCTTACATACGGTCTCTCTGTTCCCTATGTCGGTCATATAAAAATGCCACCCCGAAACTGCAGCGTAACGCGCGCTAAAAACCGTAATTATTTTTTTTAATAAACTTTTTGCCCAATAAAGTATAAGTGCAGGGCGTATCGGCATTCCGAATGACTGTCGCTCATTGCGTTTTTGCTTATTATTATATACTTTCCAGTCAACACTGACCTCGACACTGGGTAACATTTTGAATTCGCACTGTTCCCTTTCACTATCGTTCCCTGTTCGCAATATCTGGGTCGGAATGACAACAGCATTCACTTTCAAGTTTCACTTATAAATGTCTACGTCATGTACGGGGAGATATACTTTAGTAATATCGGCGATCAATTGTAGTTATTCAGTCGATTGAATTTAACCTCCAGCAGGCGCGCGTGGAAGGAAAAACTCATTGTAAAATGATTAAAATGCGCATTAAAGGTCTGTCAATCGTAAATATTATTCGTGAAAAAAATCGATTATTTATAAACTAAAATGAATAACTCAATATTAATTAGTTGATGTGTAATTTCAAAAATTTACTATTAAACACTCAAAGTTACATTTGCAAATACAAAAAATTCATGTGTTTGCAAAGTTGAGTGCTCACAAAGGAATTAGCGCGATTATTTATACTTATACCTTGACAATCGCATCGCCAATCGCAGAAATTACTAACAATCCATCAGACGAGTCAAGAGAAAATTCCACTTAACGGAAGCTATTTTTATATACCGCAGCGCGGCAAAATCCCCCGGCAATCTCGATAGAGCAATAAAGCTACACAAAGCCCATGACGGTACTCATTCCAATGCAAGAGATTACGCATGTACGCGGGGCCGCACGCACACTGCGTGCAGCAGCGTGTGGCAAGCGAGCGAGAAGCGAAATAAAAGATCGCGAATACTATAACTATATACCTCTCTGTGTACACATATACACTCATATACGCTCACCCATACATAGGAGAGGAATGGCGCAGGATAGCGGTACTCGTTGCGGATAGTTATTGTACGGCCATCGGTTACGGCTCATCAGCTGCTGCTGCTGCAGCAACTTTTCTCTCATTCTCTATATCTCTCTATCTTCCACGAGCTCACCTTCTCTCCTTGCACCTTTCCCTCGGTCTCTCTCTCGCGCGCAAGTCCCAAGGCGCTGCTATAGTCTACTCGCGAGATTCTGCTCCTCCTCTCCTGAGAGAGAGAGGCGCTGCGTGCACACACACAACCGTAAATCTTTAAATTGACAATAAACACCGCAAATTGGCTGGCGCGTGAGCTCGTGTATTGAGACGCAAATGAGAGTCAGAGCTCGCTCTCTCTCTGTGTCTCAAAGGAGTTGTAAAAGCGCCGAATCAGAGGCAGCATCTCCGCCCCCGATCGTGGCGGCGAGAATCCTTTGACTGTATATATACTCCGGCCAGATAGTCTCCCCGGGGACTTGTTTCCCGAGGATTTTACTCGTCCTAATGGCCGAAAAGTCGCCGCTGCCGACTAGTCAATAAACACGTGTAGATGGGTATAATGTAGGTACAAAACGTGCGTGGCCGATGTGGTTGGCCGCCTTGGGACTTAACCGGCTACAGGAATGGCTGTATCGTCTTCCAGTGTTGTGCGTATACATTTTCAAAACTTCTCTTCTTTAGCGCGAGTTAACGCCTACCTCGTCTCATTAATTGTGAAATATGACGGATGCCGTTGAGGTCTGTATAATATGTACGAGGTGGGGCCGTACGTCAATGCGAACGCATGGTGTTGCCGTTGGGTGTATTGTCTGGAATTATGAGCGCATAAAGGCAAATTATTTGACACGTTGACAAATAAGTCGAAGGGTTTCGGAATCGATGATTTGTTGGGCCAAACATTGCATTGAGATGTTTAGAATGGAAAATATAGTTCTAATATCATTGAAAGGCTGCCTAATTATTGCATAGAATGTTTTGCAATGGTGGGCTTTTAACTACCTTGCTTCATATCAATAATTGTTTGGCTACAAAAAAAGGTTTCTCTTGTTGGAAAAAAAAATTCTTCAATTAATTTTTGTATGTACCAAAATACCGGCTCACCTATCTGTACAAAAAGCATTCACAAGAACACATGTTTACGTATACATTATGCACGATTTCATACATCTTTTCACGATAAGATACACCTACAATGAAGCTTTCTCTCTCTCCACATTATATACCAATGCCAAAAAACCGCTGCTAGTACGTTGGCACTTAGCTTCATCAAAATAACATATTTATTCCTTTTTTAAAATTTTTTATAACAATAATTAATTGTATCATACCCAAATTTTTTCACGCATATTCATAATAAAATTAATATATATGCAAATTCATGGAACATTTAACATTTGCGTGACTAGTTTTTTTATGTAATTTACTGCTGCTATTAAAGTGCCCTTCTAAGCACATAAACGACACAGAGTGTATCATATCTAATTTTTACGTAAGCCAGTAAACTATATTAGTGTACCACAAAGGGCACATTTAAGGGATGCATAACATAGTCAATATTTACGTTTTGAAAACGTACACTTTGTGCAGTTTTTTGCATCCCTTAAATGGATATATATATATTGGAAGAAGAAGCTCAAGAGCTTATAGCTAAATTTTTCAACACGATTTGTATTCAATTAAATTTTGATATACATTTTGTGTATTTTTCATTGTTGAAATACTAATTACACGAAGCGTGTGTAGTAGGTTCCGTTTTTAACACAAAATATTGTTAAAATTGGAATCGATTTTTAACCCTGCTGTGCCGGTGAAATTGGCGTCATTATATCGTCTAGGTTGTATCCACTCCTCTAGCGTCTGTATCCTTGAGTGATACAGGATTATCAGAATCGCCTGTTTGCCCCCTACTTACCAGATATAGAATAACGTGATCCGAGCACAAAATGACGTTCTTCAAGTGATCGTCTACCTTCGATAAGCAAGTAAAAAGTTTTAAATTCTCCAAATGACTCAAAGATTGAAACCTGTACGTAAAGTTAAATGTCACCCATCTTTCTATGCGTTCAAATATGTTGATTCTATCATTAAAAAAAGCCATAATCAATTTTGAGAAAATAGAAAATCTGAAAAAAAACGCATCGGCCCAATCAAAAAACGGACTTTTGACCAGCAATCACACCAAAAAAAAAAAAGCGACCTGTCCGGTTAAAATCGACCGAGTAGAAGCTCCAGGCGTACACACATACACACATACACACACATACACACACACACGCACGCACACACGTGCATCCATACACACATTTTTCAAAAACCATGGATTTTCTTCCTTACACCTCGAAAAACTATAATCACATGTTTTTACAACTCAAAAAATTATTATCACAAAGCTTTCTATAGGAGGAAGCGAAATACATTATTGAGCAACATTTTTCAAGGCAACACTTGCCTAGACACTCTTATCATTCATTCGTCCCATACAACTGTACAACCTGACCGCGCAGCGACAAAAAAAAACCTACACGCTCCCTCCACCGACCCCTTATCATCCATCCATCGATTCCAATGACTGACACCGATCATTAGCGTCAGCCTTTCGTTTTATTTAATTTGTATGTCCGTGTGCTCCGAGGGAGAAGGAGATAGACGGCAACTGCGTTCCTCGTATTCTCGGGCCATGTACTACAAGGAGCTCATCGATCGGCGCGACAAAAAGAGCCCGTTGTGCGCGCGATATATCGGCGGCGGCCACCGCTATATCGTATATAATACTCGCTTATACACCATCGGTCAGCATTGTACTCATCGAGTGTAGATTATACGCACCGAGAGATGAGAGAAGAGAAGAAGAAGAAGAAGAAGAAGCTCTGCATGTTCTTCCCCTTCCTCCTCGCCCATCTCACGCGGATGAGTGTCACGAGAGTGCGCGCGACAAAAAGGACCTTGTCACTTCCCCGGGACAGTCTAATGACAGTGCATTGCGGAGGATGCACATATTCGCCAGGCGGAATAACTCCGCGTCATGCTGTTGGCTGGCTCTCTCGCGAGCGCGTGGTTAACGGAACATCCACTTGTCGAAGAGAGAACGAGCGCCTCTCTCACTGTACATGTATACATCTCTGCACGAGCGAGTGAGCGAGAGAAAGAGAGAGCCAATTACCATGCCGAAGGAGGTAACGAGGTTAAGGTCGGGGGCTTCCTGCGCGATCCGTGACCTCGGGCAATTAAACCGGCGGGCAAGAGGCGCCGCATCCTCTTACAAGTTTTGCATGCTACCCGTTATAAGGGCGCACACTGCTGGGTTCTTCCCCTTTTCCGCCGAACTGCTGTTGTCGCTCACTGCTCGTGCCATACTGACCATTGACCCACATACCGCGATTCCCTGAGACTAATCGTTCGACGTGCAGTCAAGGCTGCTGCTGTTGCACTGCAATTCCTCCTCACGTGCGCGCGCTTCTGAAGAAAGAAGCCTGCAGGGCACACGGCGACCGTTCTTTTAGTGTATGTGTGTGCGACGTGCGCGCGTGTGTAAGTGCAAAGGGATGTCCGATGGAGGGAGGGAGGGGAGAGAGAAAGGAAAGGAGTGAGACGAACGAGCGACAGGCAGAGCGAACAGGAGAGAGACGAACGAAGGGAAGACGGGAGCAGCGGCAGCAGCAGCGCGCAGGAAACTACTAAGATTAATGGATTCGCATTGTCGGTATTTTTTCAGCCGTTTTAGGAGCACTTTTCAGAAGAGGCTGGCTCGCTCGCGTTCATTTTTCAAAAGCCGGCGTGGACCCGCCGTGCGCACGGGGCCGCCAGAAATCGCGGCCTGCCTCTCTACTCCACGTCTCTTTCTCTGCGTCATACGCACGACGGCGACCAAGACTTCGCGCGCTAATGGTTTCGAATTAAACCGAAGCTGAGCGCGTTCGATATGTGCCTATATGGACGTGTGTGTATACTATATGTATATATAGGCTTTCCAGCATGCGTGGAGAGTCATGTGAAAAAAGTTTTCTTTAGGATTTGAATACGACAATGTTCGATTGTGCATTGTGACGTTGGATGATGGGAGCGCGATCCTGAGGTGAGAGACGTGCGTAGGACTGACGGGATGGATCTTTCTTTCGACGAGACCATATAGATAGATGTGGAGGTATGCGCGGCCGGTCCTCGATGTCAATAATGAAGGAAAGTCGTGAAAGGGCGCGTCCTCCATTGTGCCGGCCCCGGGAAAATATTTGTGCTGAGCATTATTGCTGTTCGACTTTCACGTTGTATAATCATAATGTGTATAAAGTATGCTGTGTTTGAACAACTGCAGAAGCGCTAAGTAGCCATCGTTAGCCTAATTTAAATTTATTAGTATAGGTGTGTTTGACAGTCGTTGAATTATGGATAAACTTTAGAAAATTCGCTTCGTTTGTGCAAACGTAGAAATATGGGTTAATAGTTCAGTGAAACGTTGGATGACAGTCGGAAATAAAATAGTACTTGATCTTCAAAAATTCCTTCTATTACATAATACTGCGCTTATTACAATTATATTAGTCGAACAACACTGAACACGGGCCAATTCATATTCTGTCCAAGCAAACAATCGCGAAAACCCCACCGTCATCGAAAAAGAAAAAAAAAAGATACCACCAGACCCTCAAACCCGCGTACCCGGCAAAAACTTCCGAATCGCATTTCATTTCCACCTGCGTGCATGGCGCTATATCGTCGGCAACGGGGGCGAAGACGCGGCACAAGAAAAGTATACACACACATCCCGCGGGAGAGAGACTCCGCATCCACGTCGATTTTTCGGCGTGCGCGCGCGAGCCGGTGACTCAGCGAGAACTCCATCGAGAGACGCCTCCGGAGACTCATCGCTTTTGCCCTTCGTCGCAGCAACTCGTCGCTGACGCGGGCCGGAAAGGCGAGTATAAAGGAGACGACGACGACGCATATAGGTATAATATATATACGAAAATATTTTGAACGCTGCGCGACACATTTTCCATATGCTGTGGCCGAAAATCCAAATGTGTCTCCTGGGAGGTATAATGGAGTTTATTCCTTTCGGATAGGATCGTATATAGCTGGCGGCTATAAATATTTTGGCGGTGGAATATACATAGCACTTGGCGCCGGCTGAATGAAAGAGAGAGAGAGAGATGAGATAAATCGGCGCCGATCGATCATCCGGCAGCGATCGGGCCCGCGCGAAGCGAACCACGAAAGTGAATCACCCGATTTTGTCCGGTATAATGCCGAACGATGATCGGCTTGTCATAACAAGCGATACGAGTCACCGAGAGCGCCGAGGGATTTCGAGCCGGGGCTTTTTGTCTGTGGTGGCGCATTTTTTTGCCGAGCGCCGGCCCACTAATTATTACCAGCGTTAATTGTTCGGATTATTGATTGGTCGTTAATTAATCATTAAATGTTTTCTGTGTTATCTAATAGCCCTTGTAACTGTTCTTGAAAATTATGACTAATAATAAATCATTTGTTCAAGTCCTGTTATAGGTTCATATTTATGGTATTACAATTTTTTATAGTAATATTAAAAGTCAATTTATAAGTCGAAAGATTCTTAAAATAATTCATACGGAGATTTATTTGCTGAGTCTTCTGGTTGTGATTGGGAATGCTGTCAAACAGTATTGCACACGATTTAAAGTACTAACAAATTTCCTAGTACCAAATTATAAATTTTTGTAGTACTTAAAAAATGAATAAAAGTAAATCTACGGTACTGCAAGACTTTTTATATTCTCCGAAATCTTTTTTGTCAAATTTTTCTCAAAATTTCATTGGTATTGTTCCATAACGAATTGTCAAATATAAAAATATCATTTATAGAACTAGAGCTGCACGATACAGCAAGATTAATCTTAATATTGTATTGTCTTGCCTCAATATACAAGACAATAATCGATGAAATATTTATATACAGTTTTCGATACAATATCAAGATTGTGGTGTCAAGAATCTTGTCTTGTCTTGAAAATAAGTTAACATTTTCTAATTGTAATAATTTATCGAAATAATTATAGTTCAATAAACTTCGGTAGTTGCTGACGAACATCTACTAACGAGATGTTCGAGTGATAAAAAGGTTGGCGAGGTAGTCGGCGACGCGCTATATATCCTCTAAGGCCGGCTTACTTATAGGTACGTGAGGCTACAGGAAGAGGGTGGGAAGTCACAAGTCAGGAATCATATTTCAAATTTATTAAATTTCGCATTTATTTGTACTTATGATGAAAATGTATTGTTTCTGTATGAAACCTAGTGTATTTCGTCGGGTGAGAGGTGAAAGGAGATATCTCGGCTGAGAGCTAAGAAACCAAACAACTCAGCCGAGCGCTAAGAAACCAGACAACTCGGTCGAGAACTAAGGAACCAGACAACTCGGCCGAGGGCTAAGAAACCAGACAATTCGCGGGCTCCTTTTTTCATTCGCTTTTTAGTTGGAAACCTTTGTTTCTTATATACGTAAAAATATCTTTTGTGATTATTTTTGTGATTTTTGTGGCTATTGAGAACCGTTATAGGAAGTTAAAATCCTTGATTTTTTAACTCGCATTAATTTGCACATTAAATTACATTCCGTTACATTCTTCTTAAAATTCAGTAACGAATCATTGAAAAAGGTCTGAAACCCAAATAAACAGTCGTGCGAGGTTCTTGCAAAAAAAGGAGCTATGGAGACGTACGACAGTGAACAAGTCAATTATTTCAAAAACTTACTACTTTACGTCTTCGTGCCTACCTCATCTACGTGGACCACTAATTTTTTAAACAATTTACTCGCTTTTTATCGTATGCCGGCGTAACTCCAATGTGATCAAGAATTTCAAGACAAGACTTATAATAATACTTTACATATTGACTGAAAAGACCAAGACAAGATAGAAATTTTCAAGAATTTGCAAGAGCGAGACAATAATAACAAAAATATCGTATTGTCCCGCTCTCGTGCAGCACTAGCATAGAACTTTATGTTGAACTCTTTATTATTTTATAATCGAATGTTTTATGTTTTTCAAGGAAACATTTAGCAGATTGAGAGGCCCTGTGTTTACGTCATGATAAGTGAAGAGGCGAACTCGTGGACGTTTCGAACGCACAATAGAAGTTCGGAAATAATTATGAATAAATCGTTTTCTATTTCTAACCAATGTGAAGTAGTGTTGTTCTGACTTTTGAAGGAAACATATTATACACATTTTAATTATGTTTTTAGTTATGAGATAAAGACATCAAAATTGATTTGATTTAATTTATTTTATTTGATTAAATTTTGACGCAGGAATATTTTTGCAGTCACTCTTTAAGATCTTTAAATATTGTGATAGTTTGTACCTTCAGTTCAGTAATGTATAAACCCTTCTTCATAAAAAATGTTATCCTCCAACACTATACATCGACTCCGCCACAGCGACGCCGGCGCTTAATTAAGCAAGTTTTCTTCGCCCAAGCTCGACAGTCGCAGTTATCAGAAGTTTTCCCGCCCGTCTCATTGCCAGCTCTCGGCTGGCCGCGCGAGAGGCAAGCGATCAACAAGTAATAATAATGACGTGGCTTAATAAACTGTGAAAGAGATGATAAATCGCGAACGATCCCCGGAACATATATATACACACCTCGTCGGCACACCGGCCAGAGGCTTTTCCTCCCCGGGCGCGTTATTAAAACCTCGCGCGCTCGCGCTGATGGACTGTTACAAGCATTCAGGTCTGATTTTGACGTTATACGGCTCGAACCTGAAATTTCAAACGCATTCTCCGTCTCTATCGAGCCTCGATCTATCTTTCTCGCTCTCGCTCGCTCGCACTTCGGGGCTCGATCATTATTTTCATGTCAATCATCCAACTGTCACGGTGCGGCGGCGGCGGTGCGCGCGTGCACTTCTTCTCTCTTTCGTTTTTTACTCGAAACCTCGACTGGAACTTAATTGCCATTTCTACGATTAAATATTAATAACCGTCGGGGAGAAAAAGGGTGCATGCGTGTAAGACTCTGCTGGATGCCGTCGGCTTTTGTTGTTGTGCACTGTTGGAGGTGCAGAGGAACGTCAGTGTTATAAAAAAATAATTACTTTTTGAGGCGAAGATAGCTTTATATTTGTATAATAAATAGGATATCAAGTATAACATTACAACAGTGGTAGGAAAATTTTAATTTTTAAGTTAATGAAAATGTTTTCTATTTTGTCCGTGATGAAAACGATGAAAGTTCTTTAACAAAAATGTTCGTAAGTAAAAGAATTCAATTTTATTCTACCAACAATCCAAATATTATACTGATCATAAAAACTTGTTTGATGAAATAATGAGTTTTCTCTGACAATAAAAAATATGCTTTTATATGAATATTTTTACGAATTTTTCGTAATCCTCATTCATTTATTACTCCTGCTAATGAATACCAAAGTATTTTTCATATCAGCATTTAATAACGCAAATTAATAATCCAACTTACTTGAACCCACCCCAACTGCGCAAAACTCTAATCTATCTTTTCAATTTCATCTCACAAATTTTAATGTACATTTTCCCCTCACAGCGCCGAACATATCTCTGCATCGTATAGCAGCGAGAGGGAGAGGAAAGAGGCTGCGGCAACACGCGCTCGCAATAATCAGAATACCGCGTATTAGATCGCATTCCTGGCCGCGATATGTACCCCACGAAGCATCTGCGCGCGACTTGAGTACTGTGCTGCTCTCCCTGCCTCTCTCTCTCCGGGAATCCTCGCGCGCCAGCAGCAGCAGCAGCGACGCAGCGCGCGGAGAAAGAGAAGAAGAAGGTGGCGGGTGGGAGTACCGCGAGGGGGTGTCACGCCGGCCAGGGAGAAGTGATTGATCGTGTTTCGCCGGAAGACGCGAAGGGAGAAAGAGAGGGACGCGATATACGCGCGGGCGCTTGCGCGAGGAGGGAAAAAAGGAGCAAAAGAGACGTAATAAGGTGAAAGGGAGCGAGAAAGAGGCGAGATACAGCCGGCGCTGCCGCGAACGAGCGCATGAGAGAGAAAGATAAGGAGAGCGAGATAGCCGTAGAATGCGGAAAAAGAGAGGAGAAACGAAATGTTATATAGATATATATATACACTCACATACACACACGAGAGGGAGAAAGAGGACGATATACGGGAGATGAGGCTGACTGCACGTGTGCCTTGAAAAGAGCAAAAAGAGCGGCGAGGGCGTTGATAGAAGGCGCGCGCGCGCAAAACACGGAAACGCTGCGCACTCGAAAAGTGACGGCGGCTCTCGAGTGTGCCGCTCTCACTCCACACCTACGTCATCCGCCTAGACACTGAGAGAAAGAGGAAGTACGTGTATACGAACCTTCCTATACCTACCTACCTTCCCTTCGCAGATTGCGTGATGCGTGCTGCCGTTTTTGCGCGTTAACATATAATGTATCTATATATACACACGTGTGTGGCAAGCCGCGTTCGAGAAAAACCGAGCGCGCGTGCGTGTGTGATGGGGGATTGATGATTTTCCACGTGCACGGTAGCTCTGCGCAGTTCGCGTGCGGCGAGAGTGGGTTTGGTTTCGAGGGAGAGGAGGGCTCGTATATTTTTTTCTTCACCCCTCCGGTAGAATGTAGTAAAAATTAATAAAAGGAAAAAATGGTTTCGTTGGTGCGATGAAGTATGCTGTTGAGTGTAACTAATAAGCATGGGAATAATTAATTATTGCACGAAAAGAGAATGTTATTTTCTTTTCTTGCTCTGATTATATTTTATAGAAGTCTGATTGCCTTGGTATTTTTACGATTTTTCTGCTCCTGTTGATTGTGAATCATATATCTAATTCTATTTAGTTATTATTGAAATTACCCGTACATAGAGAGGGCATATCAAGTGGGAAACGGATTTAGATTAGTGTAGGGGAAGCAATTTTCTGGTACTTAAAAATGAAGCCTAGTATCTTCAATAATCCATACAATAATTCGAAATAAAAGATTTTTAAATGAAAAATATGTATATGTTATGCTATTGGTCTATAAGTATTTAGGTTATAACAAAATATCATAGAAAAAGCAAAGTAGATAAAAAGAACTTTAATTATTATTTTCAACTACCAATTCCTTTTTTTAGTAGATTTAATAGATTTTTTCATATTTTTCTTTATTTTTTTTAACCGACTTTATATTTTCTATAAAATATTTATAAAAATTATTGTTATATTATACATTATTGTTATATTATATATTATTGTTATAAAATATTTAATAAAAAGAAATAAATACATTATTTTAAGAAATCTAAGTGCCAATGTATTGGCAGCGGTTTTTCAGTAGAGATAGACCGAATTGAAAAATAAAAAATTATTATGATTCTTTTAGTTAGAAAACATTTCTTTAAAATTACCAATATCTGAATCAAATTATTATTGTAAATGGACACCATTACAACAAATTGAATGTTATTTATTTTTTGCTTCCTCCTAGAGGAAGCTTTGTGATAGTAAAAAAAAAAGTTTATGAGATAATGTGTTAGGAATGTTG
>UXGD01005391.1:0-14568 GCA_900474315.1 Torymus auratus
ATCATCGGCCACCCCGAACACCTAGACCACACCAGGAATGCATTCCGACACCTAGACGCAAAAAACTACGGAGCGCAAACAATGCGGATCGTTAAGATAGCAATTTGACACCGCACTCGTCTCCTCCCCACAACTCAATATAACCAATAATTCGCTAATCCGCGTATATACGTGAGCACAGAGTCACCTCTCGTCTGCCTCATGCAGCGACATAATCTCTCCAGAGAGGCGTCGCACGAGAGAGAGAGAGAGAGAGAGAGAGAGCAAGTCGGCGGAAGACTCGCGCCCAGATAAGAGGCCTCGGCGCGTCGTCGTCGACGTGCGCGAACAAAGAGAATTATCGCGTCTTCGTCAAGTGTCTTAATTGCATTCGCGCGCCCGCCCGCTCGCGCTAATGTGGCTCTGCGCGTGCACGCTGCTGCACAATGCAAAACTCGTAATTACAGCGCGTTGCGCGCGACTTTCGTGCTCTAGCTTCTATATAGACGAGGCGGAAAAGCGGGTCGCACCCGCGCGAGAAATTGCGCGAGAATATGCTATCGGGTTAAATGGATCTCGCGCGGAGAAAAAGAACGTTGTCTGTGCCTCTTCTTTATGATTTGTCGTGAGCGCGTCGCGCGTGTGTATAGAGTTTCGTTCGAGAGAGGGAGAGAGAATTTCTTCGGTACGCGAGAGATAACGGAAATTTCGCGGATTCCGGAACGCGGTTGCGCTCTCTGCGGGTGTTGGACGGCGGGTGAGAGCGTTTGAATTTTTGGTACGCGGGCGGACGCGGTTTGCGGAGGTAGGAAGTGCCGCGGTTGGGGGGCTCGCAGACAGAGAGAGAGAGAGAGAGAGCTGGATGGTCTACCGGCGATCGTTTTGCTGTTGGGGGAAATAATAGGGGAGAAAGTTGTGAATTTTTAATTGCTGCGGTCGCGGTGGTGGTAGTGGTGCTGGTGCGGGAATAGTTGAGTGGTTTGCATTTTAATCCGGGTTGATTGATATTGCGTATCGATGCGTGTAATATGATGTATATATGATGCTGTAAACGATATTTTCAAGTTATTTTTTAGCTCGTTTATATACTTTTAATTTAGTTTTTCATTGGGAAAAAAGTGTTTTTTATTGTAAATATTGGAAAGTTAATCTGTTTCGTTGAATGTTGTTTTGTTAAATAGAGAATAAAGTGAGTTTCGAATATGATGCTACATTTTTTAATAAATTTCTTTTAAAAAGTTAAGAAACTGTAGATTATCTGGCTTACAATGAGTTAAGGGGGCAAGCCTGGGTTAAAGTCTAAAAAAATAGAATTTACTATAATTAGTCAGAGATAATTATTTTTTCATATCTATATAAAAAACAACTTTATACCTCAAAAATATATATAAAAAACCACATTTTAGCACCTCCCTGAAATGTTAATGAAAAATTATTAAAAAATTATTCATAGATGTAGATTAAATGGAAAAATTCAACTTTTTCAATATCTGCTCCACTTATTCTGTGTAGATATGTATAAACAAGAATTTCCCCACTCTCTCATTCATTTGGTCAAAGTGTTCCAGACCAGCGCTAGGTGCCCTGAGTTGTTATAAAAAAATTGATGCTTCAATCCAGTGGTTATTACAGACTTACAAATCAAAATATAGGAGCCAGGGATGTGCTAAAATGAAGTTTTTTATGTATACTTTTGAGGTATAAAGTTGTTTTCCTACATAGATTTTAAAAAATAATACCTGACTCATTATACTAAAATCAATTTTTTCAAGCTTTAACCCAGACTTGCCCCTTAATCGTCTTGAGTTCAAACATCGGGAAGGAAATTTTTTTTTATGTCAATTTTTGTAATTAATTATTTTTTTGGTGAAATTTTTATAAGTTTTTTTGACGTTTGAAAGAAGTTTTGCAAACCTATAATATGTAATAATTCGATGTTTTGGAAAATCTCGTATATATCTGAAATAAAGAAAATATAAATTTAGCGTCATCTAAAGGTGAAATCCTAGATTAAACTACATTTTAGATTCTGTTTTTTTCAAGTTATCATGACGTATACGAATTATAATTAAAATCCGTATATTAATGATACCTTTATGCAAGTATCACGTAATGATAATTAAATAAATTATGTAATAAGTATATAAAGTACAGAAAAGTCTAATTAAATTATATTTTGCATAATAAGAGTTGATTATTAATTAGGTCTCGTCGTCTGCTTCAAAGATTTATTATTTAATCTCCTACGTTATTACAAAATTAATGTAACAAATTGAATAAATTTTTAAATTATGTATTCTACAAAATCATTGCTACACACAGCAAACTCAAATTATCGAAACTATTCCAATTAGACTTATCGCACACCACGAGAATATACCCATAATACCAACGGTAAAATTACCAAAACGCCAACTCGAGTTTTTAAATCATTGCACACTACCGAAACAAACTTCTGTATCCTCATCCCAGCCCTGCAAATCACGAAACTGCATCCCGCAAATACTTCTCCGGAGCTCGCAACACGGAAATTTCCCCAGTGCCGGCTTTACTCGCCGCGCTTTCGCCGTCGTCGTTGCAGCCTTTGTCTCCGCGCGTATTTACGCGCGCCGCAAACATCTTAATTCGCCAAATATGCCATTGATTATGCGCCGCGTCCTACCTCTTCTCTCTCCTCTTTCCTTATATACGCGCGTGCGAGGATAGTTCGAAAGAAGTTCTCCTTCTCTCTCTCTCTCTCTCGCCGACGCGAAACTTTCTCGCGGGGGAGGAGAGAGAGAGAGTGAGAGAGAGAGAGGACGAAGGCAAAGCCTCAAACCTCAAATTCGAAACTTGGAAAAGACAAGGCGCGAGTACGGGTATACGTACACACCTGCGGGAGAGAGAGAGTGAGAGAACGCGTGAAGCACTGTTAACTCCAATTTCGAAACTTTGCCGAGTGAGAAGGGAAGGGGTGGGGAGGTAAAGAAAGCTCTCTCTCCTTCTCTCTCTCGCTCTGCGTGGAGTCGGTGTTTGGCTGCAGCATGAGCTAGCGACGCGCGAGCTGAAAACTCGATGGAAGTCGTGGAGGACTACGTCGAAGCCTTCCCCCGAGAAATGAAATTAAAACGATGCGAAAAGAGGAGGAGACGCGGAGAGGAAGGAAAAGAATCGAGCCGAGGGTGTGCTAGGTAGTTTCAGAAGTTTCGGGATGGATTTTTGAAGTCTGTCGTTGTGAACGAAGTAGATATGATGATTCCGCTCGAATATACTTTTTTTCAGTTTAATTTATGGTTAAGTTACGTGAATAAAAGTTTGAAGTGAGCGAATGTCTTAGACGTAGGTTGCGCGAGAAAAATATTTTTGGAAATCGAATTGACAAAAGTTTGAGTGGTGCGCTTGTCAAAAAAAAAGAGCTGACAGGCGCCATTTATACGATCGTATACTACGGTATATTTTTTCAATTTAAAGTCAAGCATATGCATATTGAAGAAATTCGAGAAACGATTTAAAAAATTCATTAGCGATGAATTCATCAATTGGTTACGGAAGAACAAAAAATATAGCCGTACTTTTCCTACTGTATCTTCCACTTTCATTCGGAAAGAAAAAAAAAAGTAATTCTGTTGAACGAAGCATACTGATTAATCGACCGCAAAAACTATCAGATCGAAAATTCGAGGACAATATCCCGCGCGGATCCGGCTGAGTAGTCAAGAAGAACTCTGGTAATCGATACCGCGCCGCGCGCCAACTGTCCATAAATAAAATTTTATTAAATTCCCACACCATTCGAGCAATTCACTCCATCGATACATAATAATAATAATACATTCTCTCAGCGCGTATCCTCGCAAATCCGGCAAATATCGCGCCACTTCCGTTCGCTCGATATGTCCCTCGCGCGTCCATTGAAATTTACCCCCTCTCGAAAAAACTTTAACGCGAAATATCACTACCGTATTCCTTCATCGCGTTCATTGCGCGGCCCATTTGCGCATTTCGAGACTCGATAAGCAGTAAATCGCGCGCGCGTCCTCCCCGCTTTAATAATTCACGGGCAATAACACGGGAGGCGGGGAGAGCGCCGCTTGAATTTTTTATAGGACCCCGCGGCAATCCAAAATCAATTTATCCCTCCGTTGGCGAAAAAAAGAAGAGGATTCCATGTATATATGTGTCACACATACGTATCGCATTCAATCTATCCAATTCAAACGTAATAACAACTCATGCGCTCTCGACGCTTATAACGTATCCCGACAAACACACACACGTGCACGCACAGGCTCATTTTAATCAAGAACCTCGCGCGAATGCGATTGCGTGTCTCGCGAGCCGATCATTGGCCTTTTAATATCCCGCGTAATTTCCGTCGCCGCTCTGCAGCCGAAATCGTCGTGCGCACATATACTCATGTACAAAGAGAGACTCGCACACACATAGCAGACGCACGCGTATATTAGAGGAACGGCGAGATAATGAAAACTGTCTCTGCGCGCGCACATATAGGCGGGTATGCGCGAGCGGGGCGTTAAACTTTTCATGCGGCTGCGAAATTGAGCTCCGCAAGTGAGAGAGGGAGAGAGCTAACTCGATTCTCGTAATTTCGATTCGCGACCGCGCGCGTTTAATAATTAATTCGGCGAGGAGAAGAGATTGTAAAAATAGAGGACGGGGAAAATTTCATTTGGCCGGAAACGTCGCCGCTGTCAAACGATGAAATGCGCGGCCTTAAAGACAGAGCGAGCGCTCGTGGTGAGATTAATCGCTTGCAGAGGATCAATAATGAAAATCGCGAAGGGGCGGGAGGAGAGGAAGGTTTGTGAGAGAGAAGAGAGAGTCGTCTAAAAACAAACGTGTCAGGCAGCGGGAAATTAATGTCGCAGGGTGGGGGCGCGATTTTTTGCGCGGTTACGCCGACCGGGGGGAGAAGAGTCGAGTGGAGTTGCAAGGAGTCGAGCTATTTTCAGAGATGCTGTAGTATACGCGAGGTTGGATTGAAAGATGTAGGAGTCAGATGATGCAAGATGAGAAGATATAGGATTTTGTTGGCAAAGTACGTATTATGGGATTGAGTGGCAATGTTCCCTATGGTAGAAGCGAAAAACATTTTTTTTTTTTTTTTTTTTTTTTCATTTGTAGAAATTGGTTGTCTCACTAGAAATTGGCAAAAAATAAATTGTTTTTTTTACATGGTGGTCTACAAAAGACTACTTTTACTTTCATTTTTAGTAAAAATCTAACACATGCATCTGCTAAAACTAATTAAAAGACATTGTTTTCTACAAGCAATATTTTTCAATGGAATAGCAAAGAAAGAAAGTGCTAAAAAAATTCGGCTTTGCTTGACAGGATTTCATTTTATACACAAAATTGCTAAATACAAAAGTTGTACTTCGATAATATGAAAGTAAAACTATTTCAAAAAATATTTTATTATTTGACATTGTCGGTGTTTGGCGCATCGCATATATGACCGAATCCCAGAAACTTTTAAAATTTTATGTAACTCGAAAATTTTAGATTTAAAAGGCTATAACTCAAGTTCTTTACGAAGCAAATGACTGAACCAAAAAAGAAAATGTTCATTTTTCAACAGAGAAATAAAAAAAAGCGTCCAATTTAATGGTAGAGGAAGACTTTACGAAAAAGTAAAAGTCTTTGGACTTACTAAACGTGGTGCCGTACCAGGAAGAGGAAATGCAATTTTTTTCTGCGTTCCATGATGTAAGAGAAATTTATTTAAATTAGCTAATACTTTAAATTAATTAAATTACTTTGATATTTTTGTATTTTTCAGGGTCCCAAACTTCCGCGTTCCTAGAAGGCTCAAGGCAAGGCATTTTCGACCCGGAGTTGATCCAAAGGGTGGTGGACCTCCGTCGGACGTTTGAGGCGCACCGGAATAGGGGAATCATGGCAGGAAAACATCACGTGATGTCAAGAATGCTTATTTCTTCTTTCGTAGCTTCATTTATTAAAATAGACGTGTTTATTCGACGAACTGAATTTCTTATGTGAAAGAATCAATAGTTTTTAAACGTCTAGCGACACACTTCTATTGTTTGTCTGGTACGCACAAACATTTTTAGCATACATTCATTTATTTTATTATCGTCAATGTTGTGTCTGCAATATCCTTCTCTCGTACAGAAAACTAGGTTTTGTACTGACCAATTAGTATTGTTGTCTTTCAAATAATATAAAATATAGTAGCTCAAACATTTTCAATGGACTTTTCAACCTCTTTAGTGAAAAAAAGATTTACTGTTTTATAGGAATAAGCCGTCACTCATATAGAGAAAACTAAAAAAATAATAACGAATATATTAGGCTAATATATATCACCCATCACCCGAAATATCCTTGAATAAATAATCACACAGTACCTAATATTATACGTAATATAAAAAATGTAAAATACCATTAACAAAATATACATTATATCTCTTGGTTATGCAGATAAATTGGTAAAACGATTATATGTAACTCTATAGCGATTCAGTATATGCAGTCGTAAAAATATTATCCACTACATTGATCAGACACTTTTCACGGAATAAAATTAACGTTTCATTTTGTGTACATATAATTTAATTCTTAACGAAAAAATATATGTACAATAAACATAAAGTATAAAACGTTAATCAATTGCCCTGATCTGCCCTGGTTGATACACACATGACATAATTATAATATTGGAAAAATGGTTTCATAAGTTTAACATTTTAAAACAATGTAAAATTTCAAACAATTCATGACCCATTTATGCGTCACGCAGAGCTAAACCTGTTAAATACAAAGTAACATGACAGAATTTAAAGAAGGAAAAATGTCAATAGCCCGCAAATTCTGTGACTAAAAGGTTGATTCAGCCATTATCTACTCGTATTACTTAAACTCTCATACAATGACTTCATTCTGCGCTTACTAAAATTCAATATTTACACACTTCTTTTAGAATTCCGCAACATTACATTTAATTTCAAGCCACAAAGCAATTCAAATATTTATTCAATATAAAAATATTTTAAAATGTATAATAGTCGCGTTTGCATATCTTTTCACCATTGTTGGAGCTGAGAAAACAGAATGTAGCATTTCCCCAAAATTAACGAATGATAAGTATGTAAACACAATCAGCGGGAAAAATTCTTCAACACGGTAGCTAATTAAAACGTAAACACGTAAAGAATTCAGGCATTTGCTTCATTAAAATGTTACTTCACATCCGCTAGGTAATATTTTTGTTTATATTCGTGAACAAATTGCAAAACTCTCATAGTTACCCTTTCCATCTTCGTTTAATATCACCGATAGAGCGCATTTTATTTGCAGAAAAAAAGCTGGCGGTTTTATTAGCACAATAACCGATAGTTACCCCGCATTGCCTATCAGAGCTTTTTCGAATTCAAAAACCCGAGGATAATTAAATTTCCTCCCCCGCGAGTGGTGCGTTTATAGAACGAAGAAATCCGCGTTCGCGGTATTAATTAAAATTGTTTGAGATAACATTTACATACAAATCCGATGCATCTTTTAATATACCGCACCGCCACAGCGCGCGTCTGAATATTCATCGCAGCTGAGGAGACGACGTCAACCGGGCGATTTTTATTGCGAAGCTTCATTTTTCGAATTTACTCTCTCTCGAGTATTTTCATTAAAATCGAGAGAAGAGAGAGGGCGGAATCTAAAGTATCCTCGCGCTCGCAAGATTAATGAAATCCACGTGAGAGCGCAATATCGTAAACATCAGATGCGAATTCCCCGCTGAGTAACGCGCATATGATATGTTGCATATTAAGGTACGTGTATATATATGCGAGCGCGAGTGACTTTGAGGAGGTCGCGCTTTTTGCGAGAAAAAGAGAGGGAGAGGAAGAGAGAACGTTTTAATTTTCTCTCCGCGCCGGATAAATCAATTTTGTTTGCCCTTCATTTGAATTTTCATGCATGATGCGCAGGGAGTAATTACGCCGGCTATCTCTTTTTTTTCATTCACCGGCGCCGACTTAATTTGAGCCCGTCCGATATAAACAATATTTTACTTTAAGCGAATGGTATTTCTCATCGGGATATCTTGACTGTATTTTAATAAAATAGGGTAGATAATGCAGTATTTTAAGCGCAATTAACGAACAATTTTACTAATTATTTATATAAAATTGTAAATATGCATTCGCGGAAAAACATGTGAAAAAACCGTTGTTAATTTACTTTTTTATACATTAATATTCGTCGTATGTAGAGCAAATATTCACTCATTGCTTGTAAAGGAAACAAAAACCGTAATTAATGACCGCAGGCGCTCGCGTGTCGATTCAATTGCGTTATATATGAGCAAATCAACATTATACAGCATTACAATCGCGGGTACGTTCAAAAATAAATATCTAAAAAAAGGAGAATCGACACCACCGCCGCGGTAGCTCCCTTGAAAATTACGTTTATGCAAAGTGCGCGTGTCAGTCTGATGTCGTAAATCACGGGAATATTAATCAGTGCGCTTGCATAAATCTAATGTAATAAAGATACTTCCGTTGTATGAATGTGTGCATATATGTTGCCGCGTCGATATCGCCGAATTTAGAAACAATTTCAAATCGCGAATTTTCACGCATATATATACTTAATACTCTACAAAACATAAAGAATGGTTTTTATTGCGAACAAAAACTATTTAAAAATAAACAAGGCTACATACATTTTCATGCAAGATGTATTTTTTACTCTATTTCACGCTAACTTCTAAATTTACATCGAGTCGCGAAAAACACGAGTATGTTGGTGCTATATATTAATAAAAAATCCGGTATACGAGCTCGCCACTGTACGCCAGTAGGTTTTCGGAAACAGCTAAACACGCCGTTCACATGTACGCCACGGCGAGTTGGCGTGTATATGTATATAGAGGTACAGTGTAGCGAACTTTGGGAAGCTACGAGATACTTTGCAGCGCATGTAGTAAGTATATACGAACTTGCATACCCGATATCTTATCTCTCCCTCAGGTGGAATTCGAAAGAAGCATAGCAGCGGAACAAGCAGATATTTATTTTTCATTTAGAAATCACAGGAGCACTTTGTTTATTTATGATTCACGTAAGTAAGCTTTAAAAATTAATGCGTTGTTCCGTTAAACGAGTCGCTCAAAGTTTAATGCAGACCAGAAACCCCCAACTGTATTTAAACAGCGCTTACGTGTATATTATATATACCTATACGTATTTCGTAACCAACCGCGTGTTTCACATGCGTTATCTCATCGACGGAATTTACAAACAAACCGCCACGATGTGTTTATTCCACCATTTTTCTCCAAAAAATTACTTCTCAACATACCTATACTTCAATTTATCATTTTTTTTGTTTTTATTGAGCATTTTAAATCTATACAGATTTATTTCTGCTTCAATGTATCTACGATTTATTTGTGTTTATGCGTGTATGCATCAGCGATCCGCACACATGTATGTTTGCACACGATTGCAGAGGTCACCATGCAGCTGACCTTTGCCCTTTTCTCTCGCCGTATATAATTTTCAAAAATCAAACACACTATACACGCCTACTCCGTTATGTATTATGTGTCGCATTCCAAGCTAATCATTACCGCCTTATTTAGCCATACTAAGAATAACTGCACAAACACAGAACACACACATACACAATCTAGTTTTAACGAATCGAGCTCGCGCCGCAGCACGCTTAGCACGAGTATGCAAATCGGCCGTTTCGTAACTCTCCTCTCGAGCGAGAGCTCTCGCTGATAGCGAAACGCGATCGCGTAATGCCGGCGTTGTTTAATTCATTATATACCTCTCCACACCGCTCGCGGCATGCGCCGTTGAAAATCGTGGTCTACGGTTTTTCCTCCCGGACGGGACAACCTTTCCTTTCTAGGAAGCTGATGTGTATAGTTATATATACGTAGCTGTTTAAGTGTTAAATACAAGTACGTAGCTGGCGGGAAGTAGAATGTTTTGTTCGTCGAGTTTGAAAAATCAAGCAAAAATATATCTAGCGATCGAATTAAAAAATCATTTCCTATAAACCCAAGCCGCATTTACTCTACTTGTACAGATCCATCCTTCAGGTAGCAACCTCCTACATGCAATCCTTTCCCCATACTACTGTACATTCTAATCTCTCCCTCACTCTCAACATCACATCGTGCGTTTCTCTCTTACCTTTAAGCATAGAATCCCCGCGGCTGCCGTTGCTGCCTCCGTCGTCCGGGCGTAGCTGCTCCTGCAGCAGCTCCTCCTCCTCCTCGGGCGCAGCTCCTCCTGCTTGGCTGCATCGCTCATGATCGACGCCACTGATAAATAATATACCCGCACGCGCGCTGCCGCGCGCCCCGAACAGTCTCTCTCTCTCCCTCTTTTTCTTTCTCTCTCCTTTTCCGCACTATACAAGTATACGTATATATATCTACGTAATATGTATACTCTCGAGTATACAGCTGTTGTTGTATCTACAATATATAAACAACGAAATCGAGGACGGACAGAGCGCGAGATGTGTGCGCGCGTTTCGCGGTGTAAGTATATGAGTATTCTCAGTCACCGCTGCCTAGACCTCGGCGGTCCTGCACGGCCACCACCACCTGCACCACTAGCAGCAGCATCTTTCGGATATTCGCGCTGCGCAAGTGATGTCTGATATACGAGCAAGTATATGTATATGCAAGTTTTTATCTTATGTATACACTTGGCGTATAGAGGTGAAAGCGGCGAGTGATGTTATTATATGTATAGCGATAGATAACAACGAGAGTGTATAATACGGCAACGGCGACAAACAACACTCTCCCGCGGCGGCGGCTGCGGGACAACTGTCGCAATCGCGCGAGAGTTTCGCGCGCGCGTATATGATAGCGGCGCGCGCCGCCGTCGCCGCTGCTGCGCGAATCTCGTCGGTCGCTGCGCGCGCCGCGAGAGAGAGAGAGAGTCGCGCCCCACCATAGTGTGCAGCCAAGAGAAAGAGAGAGAGAATATAGCGGTGCATTCGCACGAGTGAGTGCAGGAGAGCTATAGCTCGCCCCTTTCACGCTGTGCTGTGCTGCACCTTTCTCGCGGTGAGCGCGGATGCTGGATATTTTGGCTGTGGGTGATAAGCCGCGAAGGTTAGTTTTACGTGAGAAGAGTGATTCGGTTAGTCGAATTCGATACAGGCTATTGTTGTCATTTGATATTACGCACTTAATTTGGGGTTAATTTATTTTGCAAGAGCGCGGAGCGCGACCTGTATTGGTTTTTAAATAGTTTAAATTGGAAATCAAATGAAATTTAATGAATGATCTGATTTCGTTTGGGATGGCGTAAGTAACAGTATTATTGGGGAGTGTATAACGCGTACGTGTGTGCGAGGAGTATTTTTTGAAAACCGGATCAGCCCGCTTTTGCTGAACTGAAATGTATTTTATAAAAAATAACCGCTATTCGGTTTGGATGATGTTCGGATATTTCGAGCTGATTTTCGAGTATTATTTTAAAAAGCAATTTTTTAGTATAATTATATCTGTTGAATTTTATCGCATTTGGTTAATTCAATAATTTTTGTTCAACAAATCAAATATTTAGTGCACTTTGAATATAAGAATATGAAGAGCTAAGATCTGACGTCTTAAATTATTCTTTATACCTTACAAATAATGTATAGTGTTACTTATCGTTCTGTTAAAATTTAAATGTTTAACTCGGATCGTTTAATACATACAAGACTTCAAGATTACACTAAAATATTTCAAGTTTAACGTCACGTTAATATTTTCGCTTCAGCGCTTTCAAAATAATTAATATTACATACCAATAACAAGTCACGAAAACAATTATTATTTCTCTACTACAATACTTCAATAAATCAAACTACAAATTACAAATTCAATTTCAATTATTAGTTCATTACCCGATTCCCCTAAAAATGTACCTCTCAACAAAACGCTTAAAAAAAATCCACCTCCACTATATCCGTACTATAAACATTCCGTCGCACAATCGAAAATAATTCGATTACCCGAAAATCTTTCGAACCCCACGCGGGTGCGCGTCGATGCCGGGGCAAACGATCGCTTTCGGCGACGACATTGTTAGAAAGTATAAGCGGCAGTATCGCGTATCTGAAAAGCGATACAAGCAGGACGGGGGTATAAGGCTTCCGTGTAAAATGACACGTTTCCAAAACTTTTTAAAGCTGCCGCTGTCGCTATGTTGCTGACCTCCGGCTGTAGTGTAGCAGCAGCTTTCGATGCACCTGAGAAGAAGAAGTCGGAAAATCCTTCGCACTGTACTGCGAGCGGGTGTATAGAGTAACTTTCGAAGTTGCTCGTTTTGCTTTTCATGGCGATTTTTAAATAAAGTTTAAACTGCGAACGGGGAGTATTTTTTTTCTTCGTCTTCTTCTTCGGTTGAAAAAAATTGATTTTTTGTTACCTATTTTGTAAAAGTTGTCGGTCTTTTGATTTTAAGATATTGAATTATTAAATTTTACATATAGTCACTTGTTTCATTAAAGATAGGAAAAAATTATAGATTTACGATTTTACTTTTAATTTAGTGAACCTCTTAAAAAAATTATGCATGCGATTCTAAGATCAAATCGATAATAAAACGCTACTTCGCAACGTTATTTCCAACCGTAATTCATAAAATGACCGAACAATTGTGGAAAAATTTGGTCGTTGAATCGCCACCAGTACAATTAACGAATAATAGATTCTTTTCTAACACCAAAATTTAAATAAGTGTCCATTATCCGGTCTCGAAAACTCCCCTCCCCAAAAATAGCATATAGCCACACTCGAACTCCACTCTTTTTATTTTGCACTTCTATATACAACGAGCTTTTCTCCTTTAACGGAGCCGTTAAAGAATAATACCTACACTTGATTAAATAATCTTAAGAGTTTGAGGATATCATAACGGAAGAGGTAAAGTACGCAACAAGAATATAAAAAGGCTCGCGGTGCGCGGGTGGCGCGAGGGGGGCAAGTTATCTATGTAAAGTAGCCGTATATATATGTAGCAGCGGGTGCGCGCGGCTGATCCCGCCGCGTAGATATAATTCGAGATTTATTCGTCGCTCGCCCGTTCGTTCCTTCCTCTTTTTTCTCTCTCTCTCTCTTTCTCTTAAACTCACGGTTTTTCATTGTACCGCTGCCGGTACAATAATGTAGATTAAATTCAGGGAGATGAAAATGAGCAATAACAATCGCGGTTATACGGCTACGATGCTTTGTTATGTGTGTGTGAGTGTAAGTGTATATATAATAGCACTTTCACTCGATCTAAATTGCTAACGCTTTGTTTAGAAAATTTATACGGTGTTTATTGTGTGTATTCAATGCAAAGAGGTGAATTTAATTTTTCTTTTAATAATATGTTTCTTGTATACGTTTATATGCTAGTACTGTTTGGTTTACACTGCCGTATTGTCAAAATATAGCGAAGATTATTTCCGTATACATTTATAGCGTTAAGTAGAATGTATAACTTGCTGTCAGTATTTAAAAAAATAAATTAAGTTTTTAATGTTGAAGTTCCGTCAACGTTATATCATTATTGTCATATCCTTTTTCTTATTTGTAACATGCCTTGAGACTTTCCGCCTTTCCTGCAACCTGTTCTAATTCGTTTACAGTTATTGGCATACTTACCTTTATAATTTTATTTACGCTATAACTTTTTGTAAATAATGAGGTTGAAGTATATTTCTGTTACAATTAAGGACAGACAAATGTGCAGTACCATCTCTGTACTTTTTGTTTTGTGCCAAGTAATCTCCGATTTGCCAGTAAATAATAAATATTGTTAAATAGTGGTACTGATCAGATTGTAAAATATTTGCTAATTAGAGATTGTTGTATTTATCATTATAATATTATAAAATTATAATATACATATAAAGAACAATTATTTGTCTTCAACTACATGATACAACCAATGTCAACCATACAGTATTAATACATACATGCATAATACGTTTTTGCGTATACCAATGCTTTAACATCAAATATCCCTCTATCCCTCTATAAAAAATGTGTGTCAATATTTAATAATGTTAAAATATTTCCATGAATGTACAAATTCGTGTATTCGTGTGATTATGTAGGTACAGAATATCACGTAATCTAATTCTAATGGAATAATTTAAAAAAGTGTAAGAATCTAACGCAAGATTATAGATTATAAATTTGAATTCGTCTCGACCGAAACTTGAACGAAGTAGTATTTATTTCCAACTATACAAATTTTTGGTTTATATTAACGGTCCCTTCCATTAAAATTTTTGTTTTTCAAAATAAGTGTTGAAGTAAGTTTGAATTGTAGGATTCAAACGATCGATCACTGTCAATTTTTGTTAAATCGGTCGCAAGAAGCCGGTGCTATACTCACATTATACGCTCTAGGTTTACTCTGCACAAAATAATAATTTCATATCAAAAGATTGTTTGATTATTATCAGTAGTATAAGTAATTATATATAAAAAACCGCTGCCAATTCATTGTCATTCTTATTTATTGATTCTTTTTATTAAATTAAAATTCAAAAAATAAATTTTTCACGAAAAAATTTGGAAAAATTTTATGGAGAATATTAACT
>UXGD01005392.1:0-14568 GCA_900474315.1 Torymus auratus
TGCCATTGGTTAATCATCAGTGACTACTTTTCGTCCATTTTTCCCATGTTAAATTCCCATAAGAAAAATGGATTTTGATCTAAAACGGTGTTACAAAAATGTTTTTGATTGTACACGAGCGTTTTCGTATATGTTATGACCTATCAAATGAGAAAAACCTTGTCGCTAAGGTGTGACTTAAAAAAAAATTTTTGGCCGTCATAAGGGCTACTTTCTTGGAGATTTCCTCATATATGTATTGTGTAAAATATCCAATAAATAGACGGTTAAAGCAGAGGAAACTCCAATAGATAGACGACTTATTTTAATTAATGATACAACTTACTGGTAATAGATAGGCCGTTATAATAAGTTATATTCAGTTTATTTTGAATACTTCTTTTAAGAAGCTCTTTTCTTTCCAATGAAACCCTCTCGAACGAAATAAATTTCATCCGACATCGCTAGCTCATAAGAATTTTCCAAAGTGAAAACATGTCGAGGCGCAATCGTCGCCCATCGCCAACCTCGAGTATAGAGCATCACCCCAACTAACACGCGTGCGCCGTCGAACCCTAATTAGGCAAAGCGATATTTCTTAATCGCGCGCGCGCACTTTATCGCAAAATCGCAGGCGCGCTCGCGAGTGGCGCCAAAACATCTTCTTTCTCTCTTTCTCCGCACGCGGCCTCTTCGATCGTCCACATAGGTAGAGAAAAGGGAGAGAGAGAGAGAAGAGAGATGCGAGTCACATTGCATAAGACGCGTGCAGTGCACATACTCTCGCGAGACGTACGGCGGAGGCCTACTGCACCTCGTTATGCGAATTCATCCGCGCAAAAACGTGACGCGCGCCGACGCGGACGACGACGCGGAATGCGCGCGTTCCTCCTCGCCCTCTGGCCGAGCTGGGCAGATGAAAGAGAGAGAGAAGGAGGGAGGGAGAAGCGAGTGACGGAAAAAAGACGAGGCGAAGAGAGGAGCGCTATAAATTTTAATTTGCTTAATTTGTATACTTATATCGTGGGGCTTGCGAGCGGCGGGATAAAAATGGTGATTGATTGCAGAAAATGCGTCTGATTATGTTTGTTTATATAGCTTATATTTATGATGGGGTTAATTTGGTTTCTTTACTTTTGCTCATATGCGAAAAAAATGATAGACCTTCCATTAAAACAAGAAAAGTTAAAATTTTCCTATTATATACACATGTCCAATTGAGCCGAGTATGGAAATACTAGTTTTAAATGTATATCTTTATTCAGTGTTTGTCATAGTTATACTTACATTAAAAGAAATAATAATGATGTTATTTTAACGTTTCCAAATGATATACTAATCAAATAATCATTGGTATCTTGTGAACAAAAAAAGAAAATATTCATGCATCTTCTTTAAAATAATTTTACAAATGGATAACACCAGTTTTTCTGAGGTCAGACCAACCTTCCAATTTACTTAAAACAAAACCTCCTATTTCGGAAAATTCCATGCAAAAAAGGGAAAACCACGGAAACCTATCAACCGAAAAAGAAAAAAATACACAAGTCACAGCCACCGCGACGCTACCGCAATCCGACACGAGGCAAGCCGGCAGCCGGCGTCCGACCTACATTTCCCTTGACGTCGAGCAGCGGCAGCGGCGGCGTCGCACATCTCGATTTCGTGTCCCTGTACATGCCGGGAGGACGTCGCAATGCATGATCCTCGTTGCGCCTAGGCTCCGGTGCTAATTACCACGGGAATGTCGCCCTGTCGCCTCGAGGAGCGATGCGCGTCACGTGAGCGAACTGAGGCCAGTGTGGAATGAAAATTTGAGGTGGTTGGAATTTGGTAGCTGAGAGGTGGTTTGAGAGAGGTCGGGGCGGTATGTTTAAGTGGTTTTTAGAATAAGGAATCGAATGATAAAATATTGTGTATCTCTGTGATTATTATGTGGCAATATTCTGTAAACTGATATAAATTTACGATATAATCCTCTATAGATAGACATTATATGCAGATTTTAATTTTAAGATGGATAAAATTTTATAAGTATACTTAACTTTATAAAACGATTATAACATTTCGAAACGCTAAATTGCCGTAAACCTCTCCAATTACATTATTTGACTAATTTCAATCCGGCTGTTTATATACAACATCTCAGAAAAGCACACTTCAATGTTCTCCCCATACGAGAACAGTTAAATCGAAATTAGTCAAATAGCATAATCAAACAAGCCTTTATACCTGCCTCAATAAACCATTTAAATCAATTTCCATCCATTCACTTAGACCCTCGAAGAGCGAATAAACGCAAATTATTTCGTTTAGTCAAGTAAAGACTGATTTTCGACATCGCTTCGTACACGCGCGGGACTCGCTCTCTCTCTTTCTTCGTACGTCGCGGACGCTCCGTTTGATCTTCGGCCATTTTTCGCAATCACGGCGCAACCGCGAGAACTGCAAGCGAGCGATCCGATCGAAACAGGCCGCCGATGCACACACGCGCGGCTTTTCAAAAGTCAGAGAGCTGCATCAGCGCGCTCGAGTGAATGAACGAGGCGCTTGTGTATTTTCGATCGGAAATGAAGGAAAAAATTCGGCATCGCTATGTGGTAATCGGTGTTTTCTGCGGTTCAAAGAGGGCTGCGTTGTTCGATTGGGATTTTTTCTTTTTTCTTTCAAAACTTGATAATCGATAAAGTGCGTTGCAAAATTTTTGAGATGCGGTCTGGCTTTGTATGAAATAGTTGGGGGATTAGCCTTAAAAAAATGAAGAATCGAATGATTTTGTAAGAGATGAGGTTCGCGTTTATGAAGGATTTGAAAGGTAGGATTGTTAAGGCAATCTTCTTTGACCGTAATTTATGTTTATTATAGAAATATTCGTATTTGTAAAGAGCAAATTGAAAATTCACGGAAATAAATTGGAGAAAGAAAATATTTTTAGTAGAATAAATTAATTTTTTTCAATGTAGTCAATAATATTGATAACACTAAAAATCTTTAAACTGTGAAGTATGCCCACAAATGAATATTTATGGAGAACTGGAAGGACATATTTTATTATCTATAACGACAAAAGTTCACTGATACATATTAAAGGACTAATTCTAATTACCCACTCATTATACTCTCACGTCTATAATTTGTTTTATATAGAAAAGATTTATACCTTTGAAAAACTTTCTCTTTCTATAAGGTACGAAAAATTAGTTCAGAGCACGTTATTTAGTGTGGCAATCGCAATTAATAGTTAAACTAGATTATACCGTATAACGTTATAATTAACACTCGGTAAAAAAATTATTTTATGTAATTATTTCTGTATTAGTAACGCACACGAGTTTTTTGACAGTCCGAAATTATTGGCTTTTCATAGCTACTAAAATAAACTATGGAATTTCAGAGATATTTTTGAGACTGCATTAAAGGTATAATTATCCAGCATCGTAATTGGATTGCGCCGGTAACATTCTCATGGTATGCAGGTAGCGCCCATTTTTCAGTAAATACTTAACAGGCTGTAAAATCTGCATAAACTAAAAATCTATTATTTTCCCTTAAGCAATATATCGAATTAATGATTAATTTTTTTATTCGTTTCTTTTTTTTTTAATAGAAAATTAGTTTAAAACTTTTGGAGCAAATTTGACACTAGCAATTATTCTTAGTTATCGTCTAAAATTAAAAAAGTATAAAATTGTGTTATTAACAAGACATGTTTATTAATGTTTGCGTTACCCATTTTAAAGTATACACAATTAACGTAAAATATAGGCGTTGCTGTAAAAATAAAATTTTCGGAATCGGCCTACAATTACAAATTAAAAACTGGAACACGCATCGGACAGAACGAAACTTCCCTAAACATCAAACCTCACTTTTGTTTACCAACTTCACCGGCGTTAACACAACAGCCATATATTTTATCGCTTATTTCGAGCCAGGTATTCCGCAGCGGTAGAATTTTGGCGCCCGCGCCCCAGCGGTTTTTCATTGCGTTGCGTTTTGTTTTTCCGTATGCCATTTCTCTCTATCTTTCTCGTGCGCTCTACACGCCCAGTCGAAAACTAAAGAGAGCGGGAGAGAGTGAGAGATAGAGAGAGAGAAAAGCGGCTCGTTATTTCGGGATGAGTTTTGCGCCGAGAAGGTGCCGCACGCGGTGCGCGCAAGCGTGCGAGCGTCCGAATGCCGGGACCGTTTTAGCGACCTGGAGGCTTGCGTATTTGAGAGAGAGAGAGCAAGAGAGAGAGAGAGTAAGAGAGAAAGAGAGAGAGAGAGAGAGAGAGAGAGAGAGAGAGACGCCATTCGATTGCATAATGCGCCAGAGTTGGCGTCGTCGTGGTTTTTTTTTTTCGTGCAGGTTGTAAGTACGGGGATTGCGTGTGAAAATTGGAGGGATCTGGTGAGCCGTTGATTTAGTGAAGTCGAATACATACCTGTGTATGTGGCTGTGTATACGTGCCATTAGTTTCATTGCACTGTTAAAAAAGTTTGAGGTAATAATTTTGAAAGGTATTCATAATACTCCTGTTTTTCAATTTAAAATTGCGATTATCTAGGCGTATTTAAAATTTATCTCTACCGTAAACATAATTTACCGAAAAAATAGTTTGGAAATTTATATATATATATATATAAAGAACAAGCTGTACACGCGAAAGAGAGTAGATTCGCTATCTCGAATATGAACATCTCACGATAATTAATAAAGCAGGCTAAACTGCTGCCAAGAATTTTGCTCAGCTATACGAACGCTGCTGACCGCTGTCAACTATATCTACTGCGCTGATTTTCTATTCTTTTTGTCATCTATACTCTCCATATTTTTTACTTCATATTCCAGAAGACAAGTATTTTAATTCGTTTTACATTAACAATATACATTTTACAGGTACGCTCAAATTTTATCCTTTGCATGCTTTTGTCATTAATTATTTTTAGATGATTTACACGTCAAATTTATTAGATCGCAGTGGAATTTGATTCTCATCGGTTATATTTATGCCACATAAATTATATCTCCGATGCGTGTATTACGTAGAAAGTAATTTATACCTCCGAGCTACAATTCCAGTAGTTCAAAGCTACCGTGCTCCGCATTATATTATAGACTGCGGCGAAATTGACCGCAGAAATAATTTAAGATTAATTTATTGTATAATTTACAAGACATTCGAAGCATTTTCTTCTTTCATAATAAATCAAGAAATATCTCTTAATCGATGTTTATATGAATTTCCAATTACCTACTACACTAAAAAATTATTTGTTATAATGATAGACACTTTTAGTAATAAACATATCATCCCCGCGAATATTTTTGATGGTTATATATAAGCAAAATTATCGTTCTTCACGAAATTCAACAGCCCATTTCAATCCGCACCTCAACGATTACCGTCCCACATTCCCATTACCATCATCGCCATAACCATCCAGCTGAAAACGAGCCACTCTAACCCGCGACAAAAGCCAACAGCACGACATTTCCACACCCGCGCACAAAGCCGCCAACGAGGCCGTCGTTCTCCTCGCCATTACGATTATTCATAACCCACTCGGGCTTTTCCTCGACTCCATACTAAGGACAATAAACTAACCTCCCTCCCCGTCTCTCCTCAACACAACGCGCGCGATCCGAAACGCGAGAGAGACCGACGCAAAAAGAGGACAAAGCACGAGAGAGAGAGAAAGACATCTTCATTGCGCGCGCGTAACCGTGATGGAGCGGCGTTATGCATCAACGTGATATCCGAATTTGTCGCAATTTGTATCGTCTAATGGCTACAGGCCGCGCTAATTCTGGCGCGCACGCGCGAGGGCGAATTCTCCGCTCCTCCCCATCTCTTGCTTTTCCTTTAGCCCACTCGTTTCGTTTGCGCGAGAACTCGCGAATTATAAAGCGCGCGTAGCCAAACGAGCCGTGCGACGCGCCCGCGATAATCCAGCGAAATGGGCCGCCTTTGAGGATGATTTTTCGCACGACGAGAGAGTATAGTTGTATAGCGGTGCTGTGGTGTGTAGCGGACTGGGCGAAGTTGCAAGTTGTATTTTGTGGAAGAAAAGCGTTGTGTGAAAAGGTTGGAAAGTGGGCAATTTGATTTATTCGTAGAATTTTAGTATTCGGTACCGTTATTTAAAATAATTTGGCTTAATGTGGAGTGATATGTGAAAATTAAAAAAATATATGGGTTTTTCTTGGCTTTGAGGATAGGTGGTCTGATGCACTTTCTATATTTACTTGGAAATGGGTCTGTGTTCCAGTGATTAGTAAAATCTTCGAAATCGTGTCAACAAACTTATAATAAAGTCAGAGAAAGTGTATGAGTAAAACTGTGACAATTAATCATATTTATGTTAATAACTTGAAAATTTTTATCTGAATTTGAAAAATAATAGTAGCATGAAAAAACATCAGATCCAGTTAGAAGTTCAAAGATAATTTTAGACGGGGGCCTAATAAAACTAAAATATTGAAAATGTGACGTCCCGCATGTTACTGAGGAATGTCCCCTTGTTCCCTTAAGTGACCTACATAGATTTTTTTTATTAAACTTTATTTAATCGGTATAATAAAATAGGGGCTTTTTCAACGAGCTATTTATACTGCAAATATTTTAGTCACATTAGATAATTGACTAATAACCATTCGAATTAATTAGACATGCTTTTTATTTCGTTATCAATATATTTCATATCCGAGTAGCAAGCGTTATACTTATAACTTATCTGCAACTGTTTTTCCGCAAAACAAAAGTAAAACAAAATATAATATAAGAAAGTTTGTATAAATGGTTCACAAACACATCAAGTTATCTAAATGAAATAATTTAAATTAGCAGCCGAGCAAGATCAAAATACTAATTGAGATAAGCTTGCGGCTGTAACTGGCATTTTTCCAATTAACAAGCTGCATTAAAAATCTGTACTTTCAAATTTCACCTGTGTATGCACACACGCGCCTGCCTATCCTTCATTGCAATTCCAGCGCGCTCGAATCCTCAAAGCGAAGAAAAAGAAGACCGAATATAACCCGTAAATCATTGCCAACGTGCTGCGGCAGGTAAACTGGCGTGGAAAAAGTCGCCGCGCTGCCAGGGAGAAAAGAACAAACATATATGTATATAGCATGCGCACGTGAGCATCTATTAATTTGTATCGGCCGATTAAAGTGGCCGACGTGCGCGCGCGTATGTGTGTGTATAAGTAAGTAAACGTTGAAAATGAAAAATTCCTAGTTGAGGAGGCACTGCAGGCTGATAATTTACGAGCGCTCGCCTCTGTCCGTCTGTGTTCGTTGGCTGGTAAGAGAAGGAGAAAGAGAGAGAGAGAGAGAGACTAATTAGAGTTACGGTAGAGAAAGAGTAGGGCACGCGTGGATTTATTTATGAATTAAGAGTCAAAGCATCGTGGAAGTATGGTTTTTCAGGCTGTATGGGAGTGAATATCGATTGATAAGCGATAAGTAGTGGCAGTTTTTTTTTCTGTTAATAATATAAGGTAAATTCTGATTTGCGAGGATATTTCATGTTAAATGATAAAAAAATATTATACTTTATAGTAGCATAAATGTTTTTGTGGAACGGTATTTTCCAGGAGCACTTGTTAGAAATTCAAATGTCAATTATAGGCTTTAGAAATTTCGAGATGATAATTTGACCATTTTTAACGATTATTTACATGTAGCGCGGATAATTCTTTGATATATCTTAAGAAATTTCTAAATTATAATTAATTTTAGTTTAATTCTTATCATCATCAATTTTATACTACTACTATCCTATAAATTTAATTAATTTTCTACGATTATAGAACTTTTTTTTTTAATAAAAAAACTACGATGAAAGATCGGAGAAAATCTTCAAAAGAAAAAGAAAAATTAGAAAAAGTAAAGCACGGTTGCATAATTGACATCGCGAATACTATTTTAAAACTCTTAGTCAGCTTTAACATCAGAAACTACGATCTGAATCTCAATAATCATATTTCCCATATCCAAAACACATGTTCGCGACTTCTTAAAAACGCCCTCAACATCTTACGCAACAATACTCCTATACACGAAAAATAAAAAAAGTTCCTATACCTATTCCCTCACCTTATCTATCCAATCCACCACATCCCTCTACCTTGTACAACACATGTACGCAACTCGCGTACAGTATACAACGAGTGTAACGCGAGATATGGAAAGCCGATTCCGATGAATCACTCGCGCGCTTAAGAATCGACAACAAGTGAATCGCGCGTGCCGCCGCCAGGGAAAAGGCGGTTTATTTGACATTGAAGGTCTCGGGATATATAAATCGCGCGCACGGGTATATAACGAGCGGGAGTGGAATCGAAGCCGATTATTATGCATATCTGCAGGCGCGCGAGAAAGGCGGCGTTTACGTAACATCTGGGGGGTAATTGAACCGTCAGGTGGCTGTAAGTAAGGGTTGACGTACGCCGAGTATACAGGACGATCGGTATAAGATAAGAATTCAGGGGGGTTTCGGGTAATACCGAGTGATTGGAATGCGATTACGTTGCGTAATACGGTAGGAGAATATATATATTGTGATAAATGTGCGTTTATTGTTACGATCGTTGCGAAAAGTACTTACATAGGGGACAAAAATAAATAAATTCTAGCTCAATGGAACAAATGCTGCTAAATATGTCGCGAATTTCGCAAAGAAAAACGGGTTCCATTGCGAGCGGAATTTACTATTGAAACGCGCATGACAAACGATGGAATATTTAAATTCAATAACGTATTTTTATTATACGAGGCGCCCGTTTTGTTGGAGAATTCATTGAAAGCTTATACCCAAAAGCGGCGCGAACTTAAATTGTTTCTTGATATTTATTGATTAGCGAATTGAAAGGGGCCTCTGCGCGCATTATTATAAATCAAAAATATACGTGTATTACCTTTGTTTCAAACGACGCGTGCACGTGAATTTGCATTTTCCATATGCGGTAGATCATGATCAGCGTATAATAAAATCCAACCTGACATACGCGTTATAAAGTGAAAGGTTCTAACACGCTCAGTTCTAGTTTATGAAATTTTGATTTTTTTTTTCTTTATAATTCCAGAAAATTTTTTGCAGTCATTATACAGATGCGTGCGTGGCTTTAAGTTATGCTTGGTTTATTCAGTATACGTATACAGAGTCTACTCGAGTGTGCATTATCAAGGCAGTTGATAGCGCTAATTAGGTTCCGTTTTAAGGAAACGTTATCTATCAGTTCAATTTGTAGCACCGTTAGGTCTGTCCATAACGCTGATACTCTGTATCAGTGTAATCATATAATGGACAATTTACAGGTCGACTTTTTGGTACGGGAAGTTATGCAGAATAACAGGTATAATAGTAAAATAAGTACGAACAAACTTTTTCGGGTAAGCCCATTTATTAATTTTTACTAATTAATATATTTTAATATTCCTCTATGCAATTCTTTCGCTTTATAATACACAGTCCCCTGGCTTTATCAGACACATCTAAATCAATCATTACTATACTAAAAAAAATACCTCGAGAGCGCAATGACCGCGCGGTAAAAGTGATTTCCCATCGACGCGCCGCCAATATCGCACCGCGATCACGGGCAAACCAGCAGCCGCTTTACGCGCATACTAATGAGAATCACACACTACTACTCGCTTTGAAAGTAAAGCGCACTTACGCGGTTTATGATCCGTCGTTCGCTGCGGATCTGCACGTACCTACACCTGCAGTGCAGCGCACGGGTGACGAAATCGTCGACGCGCCCTCGTTCAAGCGCAATTATTATCGCGGCACCTCGCGCGTACGTACCTTTTTTCTATCTCGTCACCTGCAGTGTATACCTACATATGATTGTATAGAATGGGAGTGAAAGATATGCGCGCGACGTAGTCGGTTACGCGTTATTGAATTACTTGTATGCGTTATCGTCTCTGGGTTATGGTCGGCTAACGCGCGGACGGTGAGAAGTAGTTTAGCGAGTGTATAGTATAGTGCGGTTTATATACCGGGATGTATATGTAGCTGGTGTGCGAGAGGAATGCGGGGGTGGGGAGGAGTGAAAAAATTAGGTACCGTTTTGGAAAGGTGGATTTTGATGGAGAAGCTGTTTGACGTGGGCTGTAGTTATTTGATACACGTCTGGTTATCGCTTTTTGTAGCTTTCAGGATGATTTTGAATTATTGCAGCTGATGATGTGTGTAATATTTTCTGATGAATGGTAAAGTGCTAATATTTCATTTCTGCACGTAGTTTTTTGAATTACAAGGTTTTTCTCTCTGTAGCTTTTCCAAATACCTTCAAGATGATTTTCTTTTTTTTTCTTTTAAAATACACATTAAAAAATATGAAATTAAGTAAGATTTGTCCTATATAAATTCGATGTAATACTTGTGTACAATTTGCACTTTACTATGCAAAGGTATGTGTTAATAGCCCGTACTCAATTACAGCCATTTAATCAAATTTCGCGAGACGCAGTGTAATATCAACCACTGATGATGTCCATTACTTCGGTTTAATACACACTCGCAAGCTGTTGCGCAAGGTTACCTTTAATTTACACAAGAGGTCATTTTGTAAAGATAAAAATGTAAATTAATATCGTAGAAAGTTATAATTCTGAAGTGGACAAGCTACGAAAATTTCGCGTGTACACTGCACGACAATTTGAGTAATTATAAAATATCGTGCTATTTATAACGTCTTGCGCAACGAAAATGTAAGTTACCGGTACAAAAATTCTGATCAGCTTATAGTTTTACTGTACACGTGTAATTAAAATCGCAATTTGCATACAAATATTGATGTTTTTGGCGTCTAATTTATTCAGCAGTATACACTTTCGTAAGATATATCAAATTAGAAACACATATTTTCTCAAATTGTCATAGGATTTATTTCTGAAATTAGTGTCAATCTTTGGATACATTAAGCTTCCTCGAAGTATGCCCAAAACTTTCTTAATTTCACCGCATAATCATTTTCAACGCTAACGATTCTCGGTATCGAACGAAACTTCTGCAAGTAATACACGATCTTACGACATTAATTCAATCATATACAAAACCCCAAATCTTTATCATTTAAAACTAATCAACAATAACTCTCTGTCTTAAAATTCACCTTATAACCTTATTCCCCTCTACCAGTACCATAACTTTGCACACACACAAACACACGTAGAATTTATTGCTCAACGTTCATCACGAGGCACTTGCGAAACCTAAAAGCTGCCAGCGCGCATTTTCCCTCCTCTTTCCAAAAGCGCAAGCGTATGCATGCACGTATATATCCGCCTGCAAACTCTTCGGCCATTCCTCGCGCGCACTGCAGTCCTGCGCGAAAAATTCCTGAGAGAGCTGCTGCCACTCGCCGCGATAACGTCGGAACACATCTCAAAAGCTGCGCGCACGGCGTGCAAAAATTCGCAAGACAGCTCGCGGCTCTTTCTACCATGTGTATATACCTACGCTGCGCTGCAGCCTATGCATATTCAGTCTCGCTGCAGCTCACGATTTCGGGCTGCCGCTCGCGCGCATTGAAATAACTTCCCAAAGCGCTGCGTGAAATCGTCGATGGCTATCTCTCGCCTCTCTCTCTCTCGCTTCGTTGGGAGCGGTCCTTTGTGTGTAT
Organism: Torymus auratus; assembly: GCA_900474315.1. Classification (NCBI taxonomy): domain Eukaryota; kingdom Metazoa; phylum Arthropoda; class Insecta; order Hymenoptera; family Torymidae; genus Torymus; species Torymus auratus. Next base: position 11,608 of record UXGD01005392.1, read on the forward strand.
GTGTATATTATGTGTACGTGCGAAATCCCAGGAGGGGGCGCTAATTGTATTCCCTCCACACTACTCACACACCAGAGAGCGATCGGTGATTCGAAAAATCGTACGCGAGGGCAATTAGGAGCCAGAGAGAGAGATCGAGGCGAACGATAACTGTCTTTTGGTCGCGAATGGAAAAAATGTCTGGGTGTGTGTAGCGTCGGATTTTGCGTGCGAGCGCGTATATATGTGTTACGTCACTAATTATTGGATGGCGAGGTGGGGAAATGCCTGCGAGCGGTGTGAAGGCGTGTGTGTATACGTCAGTTGGACGATTTTTAGTATAGCTGTGCTGTGCAAAGTAGCTGTGAGCTTACAATGAGTTATGTGAACAGGGCTATTAATATTGATAACGCTTATGTACTAAAATTAATTGTTTCGATTGTAAATGTATTTATAATTGAAGAATAAAATAGTTTTTACATAAGTAATGACCAACTCATCGAATATAGCTGATAATTTAAAGAATTAAATTGGTTTCCTAAATATAAGAAGATATTGTATATGTAATACTGACAGATTATATTCATAGAGTTTCCCAGCGTTTGACAGTATACCAATACGTAGAGGATACGTTTCAAATTGCCATTTCAGATGGATCGTGTAATTCCAGGGTGTATTGCAACACATTTAAATCATTTTTATGGTAAAGGGACCGTGCATATAAGAACTTCAATACCAACCATAAAACAAAATGTAATGTGGGGCGAAAAATGCCCCGCGCGCAAATGATGAAAAATTATATATCCTCTGTAATGTAAATATATATGGTACAGCTGCTAATTAAAATTCCCGTAATTGTAATCTATTACACAAACATTTTCCACTTATCGTAATAAATATTGATTTCATTAAGGGGCTGTGAACTACCGCGCGTGCGCGCGTGCGAGAATTATCAGATTTCACGCATCGTAATAGGGTACACACACGTGTTAACTAAGAGATCAGGAATTTCCGTCTCTGTTTCATATGTGCATGGCCATTCATAACGTTATGAAAATTTAATTACTTCAACGAGTTTTTCTAATGATTTATAAGTTCTCCGCATTCTCTCCTACAACGATTATGGCAATAGTATCTACGAATATTTTGTGTTAAATATTAGGTCGCGAAACGTTAGCGGGTTTTTGTGTCGGGAGGCAAATAGTTTTAAATTAGTTGTAATTTTAAAACCTATTAAAAGTAATCGACGAAATGAGCTTTAGATGTATTTAAGTAATCTACGATAAATGTATATCCTTTGTAAAAAGTTAATGGTTGCATTTATCGTGGTTGTAAATTTTTCCATTGAAATGGAAAATTAAGGTTTTAGTGTAGTACTTGTTTTTGTTATTTCTCTCGTAGTAAAGAATCTATTATCGCATATTATAGCGGAAGTCGATCTCTTGCGATATTCCGCCTAATAATTATCTAATCAATAGATCTTATGCACCTCATAACATTATGACCCGAAACCGTTAAAACAAAAAACGTTTTCCAAGTATAAGTAAACAAAAAAGCAGGTGATTTACATAATAAGGCTCGAATTTCAAAAATTTCCTTTATTCAAAAAATCGTCGATTTACCTAATCATCGATTCGATCAAACTGACACAACCGCCTTTTTCACACGCACTTGCACAAGAGAACGCGGGTGCGGTGAATATACACACACACACACACACACACGTATACAACCATCGGTAGATTAGCTTATTATTAACCACCTCGAGACTCGACGTAAACGAACGAAGGTGTCGAGTTACGCGGGCGCACCGCTTTCGCAAATCTTATTAAATCTTCGCTGACGCGCGCGATTACGGATTCTTTCGTCCCTCCGCGCACCGACAATTTATCCTCATGCGCGCGGGCAGAGGGAAACCCGCGAGCTCATTCGTTGGAGATTCCGTTAGATCGCGGAAAGTGGATCGCGCGTGCGCGGCTGATGATTGAAGGTGGGCGTGGGCGTGCGCGCAAGCGCGATAAGTGCCTCTCGATGGTGATGAACGACTATACGCGATAGGTGTGCGTGTGTACGGGACGAGCGGTGCGTAGGGGTAAGATTTATGCAAATTGAACGGAAGAGACTGGCGAGGGTTTGCCAGTTTAAATGGTTGTACATGGGACGTTTATTGCAGGGAAGACAGTGACGCGGAGGGGTTATGGGATTTGTAATGCGCGGAGTGTGCGATGGTGGGTTTTTCGGGGTGATATGGGGAATGCAGAATGATGATGTCATTGAATTGATGGCAAAATCAATGGGTTGGTATATGTAATGATAAGTGTATTCTTAATTCGATTGACATGAACAGTGAAATATTTGGTTTCGTCTAACCGAACCCAGCCTGCATCTACTTGAGTGTATCATTTTTGGTAATCTTCACTAAAGTTTAATATCTTTACCTAATTCAATATTCAGTATAAACTTAATTCTGTGGCTTCGAGGCATAACAACATAAGTCCACTTTTTGAGTTTTTGAGAAAAACCGGTTTTAATGTTCAAACTTATATGTAAAATCGAAATAAACGAGATAGGGCGCGATATTGTACTAGTCAATTGACACATTCAAGACACATATTTACATGGTGGTACGACCAGGTTCTACATTTTCTGCTCCGTGAAAACTCAAAGAAGTAGAGCTTCACGATATAGCAAGATTAATCTTGATATTATATTGTCTTGCCACAATATTCAAGACAATAATCGATACAATATTTATATACAGCTTTCGATACAATATCAAGATTATGGTGTCCAGAATCTTGCCTTGTCTTGAAAATAACTTTTATTTTCTAATCGTAATTATTTATTGAAATAATAATAAATTCATAACTCAATAAACTTCGGTAGTTGCTGACAACCATCTATAACTAACGAGATGTTCGAGTGATAACGGTTGGCGAGGCAGTAAGCGACGCGCCGCTATATCCCCTCGAGCCGGCTTAC
>UXGD01005393.1:0-14562 GCA_900474315.1 Torymus auratus
TGAAGCTAGGCTTCCTGAAGTTTGCAGATGTTGTGTATTATACTAATAAGAGTCTACCCTGCAAGTTTCAACAAATTCTGAAGAAAACTAACCTCCTTAAGGGGTACGCTGATGTTAAAATTTTCAACTTTTTTTTAACACTTGATATCGATCACAAAATTCAATATAAGTACAGTCATAGGGGTTTTTCGGGTCGCTGAACACGAATCTGGGATCAAATTTGACAGATTCATGTCCCAGGACACAACGACCCCCGTGCCCCCAAATAGGCCATTTCCTGATAATCATGAAATTTCATACTTATTTTTACATTTGGTTCTACAAAAAAGTTGACCATTAAAATACGGTTATTATTCTTTACAACTTTTATCTAATAGAAATTTCAACGACAATTAATAATTTTTGTGAAATATCGATGTTAACACAGCTTGTAAATCATATCTACAAACTCCATAAATTAAGTATAATTGCGATCTTTACAAACGGTTTCCTCCTGCCTTTTAAAATAATTAACCAACAGCCAGCGAATTAGCATTATTTCCTTCATTCGCCCGATTTATCCACCCGAACAAAACCAGCGAAAAACAGCTTCGCGTGACTGTTCTTCGTAACTGTAGCGTCGCCGAAACAAGCATGCGAATTAAATGGAAGAAAATGTCTAAAAGGGGCTATTTACCATCGTGAAAAAAAAAACTCGACCGAACCCGTGATATACATTATCGCCAACGATATAGCCACAAAGTTGTTGAAATTACAATGATATCGCACGTTCGACCTATGACGACTATGGTATCGCGTGCAATCCTCTTCCGCAACATTATTATTCCGAGGCAACCACTCGCGAAGATTTATACAGACCCCCGTACAAAATCTCTTCACCCCCTATCCCCTTATCAATCAAAGAGTAAAAGCTGCATCGTTCGGAAGAGAAAAACGCCCCCGTCTTTACCGCCGCGTCCTCGAGACATTAGCGAAGTCGTCGTCGTCGTCGCGATTATGAGAACCGCGATAATCCAAGTTTGCTATGCGGAATCGCGCCGAGTTAGCGCAAGTGCCGCTGCGCGAAAAGTCGATTACGCAACGCGCGAGAGGGAGAGCCCGCAAGATTAATTGCCGCGGGTGTGCCATTATGCTGGCGTTCAGTATGGACGGAAAAATTTGGAAATTGCGGATATGGAATCGCGAGAGATTATAGTAAGGCGAAAAGTTGGAAGGTTCGTTGTTCTGCTTCGTTAGGGAGTATGCGAAAGAAAATTTGTAGATTCGATTTAGATAAGTTACAGAATTCGCGGTGTAGTTGGGATGTATCGTGGGAAAAATAAGTTTTGCGATGTAAGAGCGATGATAACTTAAATAATAAGTGTTTAGAAGAATGTTTATAAGATCGTATGATAATTCCTCTCCCGTGAAAAGACACATTTGATACGTAGAAAGTATTTCAATTTCGCTTATTACTCTTAGAATTTGAAGAATAAACGCAGAAATGGTGAATATAGAAGCAATGTAGTTTCGAAAAAGAGTGAAAAAATGTCATATTCTTGATTTAACGTAAATTCATCTACTGATTCCTACAATCAACGATTTCTTCAAATAAATCTTCTCAATTTTAATTTATTCAATCAACTTTTCCATTCATATCTCATGTAGATTGTAACTTTATAACCAATAAAATAACTGAATTACAAACCTATTAATCTCAACAACCAAAATCGCCCATCGGCACGGTCCCATAAACATCTCATTACAACACCATTACGACGATCCCCAAATCCTTCACGACCTTCCACAAATCCCCCAAAATTCATAACACCGCCATAATCATTCTCATTCAAACCCCAGACACATACGCGCGCGAGCGTCCCGCCATTTAAACTCACCCTCTCTACCCTCACACAAAAACCTACCCCTAGCCCAAAATTAGAGTCTCTCTCTCTCTCTCCCTCTCTATCCTCGTCGCGAGACAATATCGTGGCATCACTCCCTTCGCAGGAGGGTGCCGTCGCCGTCTGCTGCCCGTGATGTAGGAAGGGAGCGAGCTGTGCGAGACAAGCCCTCGTCATGACGTATTTATCGATGCAACGATAAGCCGAGGGAAGGGAGAGAGAGAGAGTGGGGTTATCTCGGGTCGTGCGCGGACAAGCGCGTGGCTTTTTGTACCTGTCTTGTCGCTGCGCGAAAACGATGAAAAATGGGGAGGGGGAGGGGTTGAATTAATGCGCTGGTTTGTGATCGAGGAGATTGGAGATGTAAAGAGAGGAGGTGATGCTGTGCGATAAGGTGAGGAGATAATTGGGCGGAAGGGTGATGATTAAGGTTGAGTAAACTGCGGTTTTTTGTAGAGGTAAATTGTGGTAGGGTAATTAAAAGTATTGTATTGTGGGAGTTTTGTATTATCCGTTGTATGCAATCAATAGAAATCGAAACCATTTGAGTTCTATCAATAACAATGTAAAGATCATTTCAAATTTAAAAGATAGAATATAAATCAAAAGATCTGTCAAAATCTGTAAATAACTGTTCTTCAAGGACAATCTACCAAGGATCTTTCTACCAGGAATAAATTTTTTCAAGCTATATTGCGAAATTAGAATAAATTAAAAAACAAATTCTGCAATAATGAAAAAATGATCTAATTCTTCAAAGATTAAATTTAAGTTAATCGTAACTTTCAAGTTTAAAACGTAAAGATATCACAGATTTGTTCAAATAGTTTAACCAAATATACACTACCAAATGTATATTTCATCTCCGAGACAAAACTGAAACTCTGTGATCTCTACATTGTAGAATGTAAAACGAATTACCAAGCTAGATACAATCAAATACCTATATTGGAGATTAATATTTATCCTGAATATACAGCATGTTTATCTTTCGAAGTACGAATTGAATTATAAATTTATTAACTTTATTCAAATCCAGTATGAGTAGTGTTGTAAGTATGCAATTTCAAATTATACGCACGCACGTTTGTCGCGGGCGACACTAGACGTTTCGGATCCGTCGTTCAAAACGGAGTACAGGTAAAGCTGTATTTTGCTCTGCGTCTTTCTCCTCCCTGTGCACAAGTTTCACTGTAGATACATATATATAAATAAAATGTAAACTCAATTGCACAAATCGTCAGTGTTTATTTACTTAAATACCAAATCCAACTATATATAACAACAAGTACTGTAATCGACTAGTAAAATACAGAATTACATACACGAATACTTTGGTCTTAAGTTAAGAAAAAAGATCTATATATTCTTGTACGAAGAATCGATTTAACCACTGGGCTTATTAATTGCAAGCTTTTAATTAATAATATAATATAATTCAGTTTGTACATCCACGTGAATTAATAACTACTTATTTTAAGTAAATATTCAAATATACAATATTAAAATAATTCGACATGGGAAGCTTTTACGCGCAAATGAAATAGTCGGTTTAATTAAACAAGGTGGACGTGTAATTTTGCTACTAAATATTCTATAAAATCCGAGACTAAGAGAATTTCTCTGTCGGTACGAAAATTAAAATGACATAGTGAACGTCATGTGAAATTTATATTTTCGATCTTCTTCAAATTCCATTCATTAAACTTGGAAAATGAAATTCTCGTTTCAAAAACGCTCTTCATTCTCGTAAATTAAATTTCGAGGAAGCCGTTGATTACTTTTAAAATAAGCATTAATACCACGTATAAAACCTTTCAACTACTCGTTATAGACAATAAAATTGACTCGATCAACTCCACAAAAATCTCACTATTCTTGCATCACAATCTCAGATAGGACAAATAAAAACAATCGCGTGCGATAGCCCAATAACGACGCTCGAGCACCAAACACGGGACACCTCGTAAGTGTCTGAACGTATATATAATCACGAGCTCGCTCTCGACACTCGAGGCGAAGGACGAGTTGGCGCGCGTGCGAGCGAGAAAAACGAGGGAATTGGAAATCTCGGGGGAACTTTCTTTGTCGCAAACGTTTTTGTATCTCGGATTCTCGCGCGTACGCGGAGCGCGTGACCTCGGATATTGGATTGCACTTGCGGGCTTTATTTCAATGTCGACGTGACTATTGCGATGGGGTAGCTTGAATATTTTAATTTTTTTTTTAATGTTTAATGGAATTTGGGAGTGGTTTAAGGGGATGTCGAAGATACTTCTCAGTATTTTATAATGCTAGCTTTTTTAATGGTTCTCATGGATTTGTCTGCGGAATACTTTGAAATATAGTTACTACAAATACGAGAAATACTGTTAAGTACCTGGTTGAACGCTGACTTTCGACAGCTTCGGAAGATTAAAAGCACTAAAGCGTTATTTTGGTTTTGTTGTGTAAGATTATTGTAATCTTGAATTAACTAATTATTAACTTAGTGGATGTAATAAGACAATAATGTAATAATATAAATTTTCTTTTTATTTGATTACATAATTTATCCGCAAAGAATAAAAGCATTCAGACCGATTTCTATTCTTTTTTTTTTCTTTTTTTTTCATTCTATTCTTTCAACCGCCAGGTACGTTCAAACCTTTTACGGTCACGGTAGTACCTTTTTCCCCAGAAGATTCGGACTAAACTCTTTCCTTATTATTGTTAGTCATTGGGTACCTACCTTCTATGGTTTCTATTTTCTATTTAACCTACTGTTCCTGCATTTGCCAAGGGCGTAAGGGAAACCCAAGCCTATATATGGGGCTTGGAGGAAAACCTACGCCAGGAACAGGTATTGCCGATAAGGAACCGGACGGTTAATCCTTCTTCTGAAGGAATGTTGAGAGACGGGTTATCTGTAGTGTTTCGGTTTTGTTGATCGCTTTATTAGCGTGTGATTAGTTTAACGTAACTCTTTAAATTCGAATAACTGAAATTCACTTCAAATAAGTGAATATTCACTTTTTTCCATTTCATTACCGCCGCAGCCTATTTGGCCTAGCTGGCGGGGACCTTCCACCACCTTGGTGTGGAAGTTTGTGCCAAATCCTATGCCTCTCTCTTTTTTTTACCTAATACCTTTTCCTACCTTTTCATCCCATCCCACATTCGCCCAGGGTTATGCCTGTGGAGCGGGGAAAACCTATAGGCAAACACGTGGGGTAAATCCTTATTAGAACCGGAACGGAAAATGAATAGGGTTAGGGGAAGGCCTCCCCGTTGGTGCGGCTGCCAGGTTGGTCGACACAGTCCTATCTGCGCAAGTGCAGCATCACTGTGACGTTCGGACTGCCGTGCAACCAGGGAAAAGTCTCCCCCCCTGTCGACAACCCGGGTCAAGGTCCCAGATAAGAATTCTCCGCGCCTTACCCACTGAGCCACGGACCGCTCGAACGATTCCTATTTATTCATGACATTGTAATTATTAACGTTCTCACGTTTAAATATGGCCAAATGTATTATATGAACTGTTGATATATTATTTTTCTAATAAGTATGATAGTAATAATAATTTTGAATTCGGAATTTTCGAAAAATGTTATAAATTAACGCTCTCGAATGCTTTAGCTGGAAAGCCATTTGAAGAAGATGTTATCTCGCGAGCTGATTTTCTTACCTTCGATTTACGTCGACAGCGACGTGGAAATCTTCATAGTATACTAATTTTTTTTGTACAATTTCGTTGATTCTAGCAGATTCAAGCTATTATATTGCTGTTAAAAAAATGTCTGATGGCTAATAGATAGATGTAATTTAAACCTTTCAGCATCATTAATGCATTGATACAGTCACATCATTTGAATAAAAAACTTCATAAAGAAACATTTATTTTTTTTACTAATTTAATTTAATAGAAGTAATTTTAATTTATAAATCATAAATTTTCACAAACCGGCATGCAACTGCTATTGGATCGTGTAGGATCCTTCTACCTTCTAAAATCATTCCTATTCAAATACAATATTGCGATTGTTAAAATACCCAAGTTTGAGAAATAAAATTTGTAATTATATTTTTCAATTCATTACCTATATGTTTCAACATCTATGATACAATATTATCTAATTAATCAAATGCAGTCTCGAACCTTCACCCAGATAAATTAGTTAACCGCACAAAGACATTCTTCTCTCGGAGATTAAAAAAAGCATTCAAAGAAACACATGTGAACTTTCCGCGAACTCAATACCCACGACAAAGAACCCCACTCGTCACGGAATTACTCGCCGGCGACGTTAACGAAACGTCGCCTGCGCAATAGATTTATTTCACAAAGCGCAGCGCAGACCGACGTGGAAACAGCACTAAGACCAGGAGAACGGAACGGCTCCGGAGAGTAAAAGCGAGAGAGAGAGAAGAGTATACGGGGCAATCCTCATTGTAATATTTCGCGCGCGCAGGATATAAAGCCGAGGAAGAGCTTGAGGGGCCGCGAAGCTTTAAGGTTACGGACGAGATAAATAGAAAAGAAGGAACCGCGCGAGCGTGCGCAAACGTTTTATCACGTTCCTCTGCGGATTCCGGGAGATAAAGTCGAGGCTTCAAGATCACAGCGAGAGAGAGAGAGAGAGAGAGAGAGAGCTCTCGAAAGTGAATAGCGATTTTTTCATTCGTCGGTCCAATCTCCTTGTCGTTTGTTCATTCTTTTCCTCTCTCGTTTCGAGGTGGGCCTTGACGTTAAAGTTTCTGTTCCGTGTATTTTCGGACCGCGGAATGAGGAAAAATCGGCTGAGGCGTGAGCCCCGCCGGGAGAGATTATAATAAAGAGCAGGAGGTGGTGCGGCTGGGGTAATTGACGGCAGCAGCGGTGGTTGTAGGTCCTGACCTAATGGCGTTCCCGCGTCGACGTCCTTCTTTGTGCGGCTGCTTTTAATTCCATATAGCGGGGATTTCGTGTGCGGCTGGGAGGTGAGAGGTTTTGGGATTTGGGTTAGGCGAAAATCTTGATGTTCTGAGATTGAATTTTGAAATTATTCGAGTATGATAATTGTTGTTAAATAGGGAAAGATCATTTTTACGGATTTATTTTTTCATTTCTTTATACTTTAGATGCAGAATTTTTTATTTTTACAACATTGCAAACATATACGATGTGCTAGTTAATAAAACAGTCATTAAAATACTTGTTTTAAGTATGTATAAAATGTTTACTAATTACAAGTATTTTTTATTTCTTTTTCATTTTAATTTACGTGTAAGCTCGTACCCGTACTTTATTAAATAATTACTACCATTGCAGTCATTATAACGTTAAATCTAGAATTTTTCGTAAAATCACAAACGCAAAGTCGAACGGAATATCATGGGTATTTTTCTCGTCACGCGCGCGCTTCGGCCATCCGGCTCTTTCTCTCTTTCTATCTCTCTCTTCTCACGTTAATTAGAGAATATGCGAAAAATGCATATTTACAGTGTATACAAAGAAAACATGAAATTTCATACAAAATATATAACTCGCTGGGAAAACATTCTAGAGCGAATATTTCGTTTGGCTGACGTATTTTGCATACATAATGCAGAGAAAGAGAGAGAGTGCGACAGCGACGGGCAGAGGATGAATTAAAATTATTCATCCCACCTCGGTCGCCGCGTGAAAATTTGTATATTTACATTGTTTCGTGTGCGCGCGTGGGCGTTAAAGGCGCAACGCGGGCGTATTTGAAAACAGTTTAAATCCCATATTAACACAGTTTTCTTTGGGGGTGTCGCATGCGAGCGAACTGATGGGTTTGCGAATAAAGCGGTAAGGGAAAAAGGCAGTAGGGAAACCTTCGATTGACCTAATTTTGTAACTGTAAACCGATCAGATTTTTTCATTTACCTTTTAGCATTGAAAAAAAGGTAAGTCGAAAAACCAGTGAATATTATTTTCTAAAATTTTCCATTCCATATACAGTTTGTATTTTGTACAGTGAATTTAAGAGTATTTTCCATTTCGGAATAATATTAATTTTCTCATTTTTCCATAATCAACATTATTTTTAAACTTACCATATTACATATAACATCGATGAGTCTAAACGTGAATTCAAAATAATGAATCTGCTGATGAATCTTACGAATAACTTTCAGATAAATTGATAAAAATTATCCTTTTTCTCTTGCTAAAATAAACTCTTAAATTTTAATTACACTTCGCTCTTAAACGACAGCTCGCTTCATCCTTCAATTTCCCATTACTCCCACGTCCCACCGCCCCTACCGAAACCCCAAACAAACAAACGAAGGGAAAAAAGGGGGTGGGGAAAGAAAGCACCGGCTGCCTGCACTCCTGGCAAACTCTCATTTAGCCCGTCACTCCTGCAATGGGCTGCATTCAGAAAAAAGCAAGCAGAGTCCGAGGGAATTAATTCGAACGAGCCGTCGACGCTCGGCTTCCGCTCTCGGACAACATAATGCAGTTCTCCTCCGGCCTCTCCTCTCTCCCGTCTTCTTTTCAAGCGGCTCGCGCGCTTCCGCTAAACCTCCACCCCCACACACAGAGAGAAAGATGCAAGATTTGCTCTGGGCGAGCGTGGCCGCGCATACTACGCTCTCTCGAAATTTCGAGGGCTTTTTTCCGACTCCTCCTCCCACTGCTGCGTTTACGTTTGTCCCACTCTCTTTTTCTCTGATGCTCCTTTTTCATACTCCTTTCTTCCAGCGCGCCGGCTGTCCGAAGTTGCGGATCCGTGATAAATGGCGGCGCGCGAGGAGAGAGAAAAAGTCCGAGAGCTTTTTTTGGGGGGAAGAAGAGGAGGATGGGGTCAGAGGTATAGCAGCAGCAGCAGCAGCTGGCTTTTTAAAATACGACGCGCCGTGGTTTCCGATGAGGGGGTTAAGCGGTTGATGCGCGCGGCTTGTAATGCCGCCTGTTTAGATGGAGAGAAATTAAACGAGCGGGGTTTTCGGTATATTATGCGCACGATTTTCTTTTCATGACGGCTCGTGTGGTATAGGGAAGAGGTGAGTGCAATACCTAATTTATTGCGTTTGAAGGGTTGTGCTTTTTAAAGGGGTGGGTTTAGAAATAGAAATTCTAAAACTGTAGTAACTTGAGGTATTTATTAATTGGTAGGAACGGTTATTTATTGGTATCTTCGTAATAGTTTGAAGAAAAAAAAATTTGTACGCGTTATAAATCGAAATAACTTACTATTTTAACGATATAAAATTTGCAAATAATTAAAATGAAATTTCAAATAACAATATGATAGCGATAAAGTATTTGATGTTCGAATTTCATATCTCTTAATAAGATATTGTGTAAGAGCAACATTTTTGACATGCGATTTAGCAATCAGACAGGTAAATTTTTCGATATATATAGAAGATTATATTGATTGAGAAAATTTCAAATCCATAGGTTTATCTTACCAAGGAATCAATATTTACAAACATCGATATTAATCCGTAATTCTGTGTAATGTACCAAATAACAGCCCTTGTTTAAGATATTCGATTACGACAAGCATAAGCTAATGGAAGCTGTAAATAGAACGAGTCAATGTTGGTCAGCCCTCTGTTTCTACTAATATTATACGTAACCAAACCACTTATGATCTTCGAATATTAACGATAACAATTTATATTAAAAAAAATGAAATTAAGTAATCACTGGACAAATTTATTTATTTTATTTATTTATTTTATTTTATTAGACGGGCTAAAAAAACACTTTGTACAAAAGATAAATACAGGTGGTTGGATTAGAAAGTTGCATATCATAAAAAAGTAAACATAATATTTTAATATTTAGTAGAGAAAGATCGGACGGCACTCTTAAAGAGCGAAATATTAAGAATCGCAGTAATGTCAGAAGGGAGGGTGTTCCATGACCGTTTTAAGCTAAATATGAATGAAATATTTTTTAATATTCTTTTAAAATATTTTAAAATAGTTTTAATGAAATATTTTAATATTTTTATTCCAAATATTCTCTAAAAAATAGTTACATTGACAAACCTGATGAACATTTATATCATCTGTGAATTAGTAAGTGACTGATTTGATTGGAACAAGCAACAAATGGAACAGTTTGCTGCGCAATTCGAACACCTTTTCAATTCATTTATATCGTAAACATTATTAACGACATTGCTTTGTCACTATCAAAACCTTACTGAGAACTTTATACAATACACGGCAAAGAGAAATGAAAATAACAAAATAATAATTTTCGTCACTATCTTATAAAAGAAAGCTGCAAGAAAATATAAGTCCAATGTGCATTTAAAAACTTTGAAAGTAACGTTTTTTTTTCTTCAATAAAACATCATGCACTCAAAACAAACCTAACCAACAAAAAAAAACCTATAATAAACCCCCAATAAAACATTCATACATCCTCGCCACGCCATAAACCTCAAACAAACAACACAACTCTCGCGTTTATTCCTCTGAAAATTACAAAACAACGACGACGAAGCTCCTCTATATTATTTCCTCGCGCGAGATAAGGACGTGACGGATAAAGTTGCGCCCGCTTGGAATCCCGTGAAAAGTATCGCGCGCGCAGAGAAAGACGTCGTCCTCCTTCCCCGGGAGCGACGGGCCTTTGGCTGTTGCACGCGCAGACAAAGTGCGCGCACGGCGATGGCACTCGGCGAGAGGCTGTTTAGAGGGTGAAATAAAGTATGAACGAAAGCACTCCACTTAAGCTTCTTTAAGGTGCGCGTCTCTCTTTTTGCGGTGAAAAATTGACGCGATATTAGGTCGCGAGGTTTATTGGGGCGTTTGGTGGTTGGTTGGATAAGGAGACGAATGGATTAGGTGTGGTGATTTTGTTTTGGTTGGTAAAGTAGTGTGTTATGTAGAAAATGAGAGATTCGTTGTGCGGAAAAATTGTCATTTTTATTAGACGCGAAGGATACACAGAAAAATTGGATACAATATTCTCAATAAATTGAAACGAGCAAGAAAAACAGAGTCCAAGTTTAATATTTTTAGAAGTACTTTCACGTCCACTCAATAAAATTCAATGACTTTAAATTACATACCAGTTTGTTATCCTACATATAAATGATAATTTTCGCTTTACTTTCTTTAAATTTAAAACGAGTTATATTTCAACGTCCTCCGTATACTTCGTGCTTGCAATAACAGAAGCCATAAAAAGATAATAAATATATTTTTTTTCTTTCCCATCTGAATGTTATTACTTATGGCCATAACGTAACGCGTTTGCGAAAATTTTACGTCTTCCAAACACGCGCAACGCCTATAACATAAACCCATTTACGACCTCTTTTTTTTCTCCCACTGTAATATATATATAGAATAGCCCGTGTATACGTTTAAAACATACCAGTTAAAGCTTAAATTATGCCTACCCACGTGCGTTTCTTTTCACTAAGCAAAGTCAATCCTCCCTTCGTACACAAAAACACCTCATTCGGCCCTCGCTCCTTACGTAACAACCCAGTTAGTGCATAAACCTCTCGCTAAGTACACGACTCTGGCTCTCTCTACTCGTCTATTTGCGTGTGCTACTCGCGCAGCTACCCACTCCTACTTACGGGGTGTACACGCATTAGTATGAGCGGCAGCGGGCACGCGTCCGAAGGAATGGCAAAGCTCTCTCTCTCTGTGTAGGTACGTGTGTTTGCGAGATAGTCAGCAACCGAGATGTACGCTTGTGTGCCCTTGCGCGCCCTCGTCGTCGTAGGTACGTGTACAAGCGAACGGAAACGGATGGCCGAAACGATCCGGATTGAATGGATCGCGCGCGCGCGCCTCCAGAGAGAGGATGGAGGATAATGCGCACTGCTCTGGATGCTTCGGTTCGGGTTTGCATTAAATATTTAGAAGGGAGACACGACGCTGCTGTGCGTTATTGTCCGTGACACTTCGTTTCTATTCGTCTCGCAGTGCTGCTGTGTGTTTTAATCATTGAGGTGGAGGGAAAGAGTTGTTGCATTAGCGAGTAGCGCCGAGAAATCACGCGTAGTGTGGCGGGACGGAGAGAAAGTTTTACGAGCGCGTCGTAAAAGAGAATCGACGTGTTTTCTTTTGTACTAGGGAAGATTTTTTTCAATGGATCATGCGAGTGTCGTTGGTAAGAACAAATGTAATACGAATTAGGAAATTGGGACATCGTGAGTGTTGGTATCATTAATTAAAAAAAAAGAATCCGATAAATCAATTCAAAGCTGCAAAGATTGCTTAAATACGAGCAATGTGTGCATGCCGCTATTTGCCGCATTGATTTCTGTCAAAAAGTGCAGAGGGAAAAATGAAAAAATACTTGACGAATCATTTGAGAGAAGAACAGCAATGCTTGAGTTCCAAAATGATCGGTCGGTTGTTCGATTTCAGATGGATCCGGTCTAAAATTAAACAATTAAAAGGTAGTTTTTCAATTTAAAAAAAATCATAAAAAAGTTTTTATATTTTCAACTCTTCGGGCCATAAGTGCATGAATTTCAAGTAATTTGTTCCATGAACATCCATGGAATGGTTTTCTCAAAAAGCTACGCCAATCTGGGTAAAATAGGGCTACAGATTATATCTTGGGCCATTTTATCAGAAATATTGTATATTTATAGACATATATATTATATTGCTTATTTAAACAATAAACAAGTACATTTTTCATTTTTTTCCTGCTGATGTTGGCCTCAAAAGCCACCAGGTATAAGACTGCTTTGCTAGTAGATCACGCAAAACAATGTTTCAATGCTTCTTTCATGTAAACATTTCTCTCTTGTCAAGAAGATTCTCGCATCTATATTAATTTTAAAAAAGCCAAAAAACCTTCTCTCCAAATTCGAATAAGTGAATTTCACTTATTCGAATTTAGAGAGTTACGTTAAACTAATCACACGCTAATAAAGGGATCAACAAAACCGAAACACTCCACAAAACCCGTCTCTCAACATTCCTTCAGAAGAAGGATTAAAATGTATAGCTGAGCAAGATAGTTGAGCGCAAAAACTCATTACCGGGAAACAGTGCGCGTAAGCGCGAACCGGGCAGCTTTGCGAGACGACGTCTTTTCATCTCGCGCTAATCATTCGCGGCGACGTAATGAAAGACGACCCAGGGAATGCAGCGACCGACGCGCGAGGAAAAGAAGCCAAAGTCTTTGTCACGGAATGAAAATGAAATGCGGTTCTTTGAGCAACGAATCGGGAGTAGTTTTTTCAAGTGGCTGCGTTGATTGCTGATTTGTGCAAAAGCTCGAGAAAGTTTTTTAAAAAGTACGGATTATAAAGGGTTGGATGTATAAGTATTGTGTTAACGAAGGATTCATTATAACGGTATAAGTATTGCTCAATTCAATTGAGTACTTTTGTAACGATAATAAAACTGCATGCGTGGTGTACCATCTGAGACAATTATTAATAAAAAGAGAACTTCAATAAAGTAAATTAAAGAATTTCTGCATTTAATATATAAATTTATCGAAAGTAAATTTTTAGAGTTTTTGAGCAAAAACAATGAAATACAGATATGTATAACGACATTAAAGCATGTCATTTTAAATGTAACAACAAAATTTATTACCAGAAATATTGTTATCTTCTCAATAGCGCTGCTCGATATAGCAAGATTAATCTTGATATTGTATTGTCTTGCCGAAATATTCAAGACAGTAATCGATACAATATTTATATATAGTTTTCGATAGAATAATCGAAATAATCATAAATCAATTAAACTTCGGGATTGCTAACGACCATATACTAATAAGATTTTCGAATGATGAAGGTTTGCGATGTAGTCGGCCATGCGCTATATATCCCCTCAGGCCGGTTTACTTAGGTACGTGAGGCTACAGGGAGAGGGTGTGCCGCCTACAGGCGGCGCATTAACTAAACTCTGATTGGGAACACATATGGCGGGAAAAATCAAATTTCAAATTTGGCATCTATTTATACTTGCTATTTATACCGAAATTTTATTGCTTTTGTATTAAACCTAGTGTATTTATATATAAAACTATGTTCAGTAAAATTGTAATATTTCAGTTACATACTTAACTTTCATTTAGATTATATGTAAATTTCAATTGTATATTATTTCTGTATGAAATCATTTTTAGTTACCTTGTTTTTAAATTTCACTTATATTCTTGTTCTTCGTTTCGATTATTTTTAAATTTCATTTGCATACGTAACTCAAAAGAGTATTATAATTTTACTAAAAATTGGTATAAACTTTTATATTAATTCGTTTTCTGTTATCAGTATTCAATTTGAATACAAAACTCTTAAACTTCTATTATGTTGAAATTTGTATTAAACTTAATGTATTTGTATATTAAATTTCACTTCGTTACATTATTCTTAAAAATTCAATAACATTTCTGACATAAAAATTTCTTCAATTTAAGGGCATTTTTAACAATAAATCATTCAAAAAGGTCTGAAACCCGAATTCCCGGGAGTGCGAGATCCACGCAAAAAGGGAACTATAAGGAAACATGCGACAGTGAACAAATCAATTATTTCAAAAACTTACTATTTTACGTCTGTGTGCCTTCCTCTTCTACATAGATCTCTTAATTTTGTAAACAATCGACTCGCTTTCTGTCGTATGTCTGCGTAACTCCAATATGAGCAAAAATTTCAAGACAAGACAATAATACTTTTCATATTGACTGAAAAGACCAAGACAAGAGAGAAATTTTCAAGAATTTGCAAGA
>UXGD01005395.1:0-14553 GCA_900474315.1 Torymus auratus
TATTTATATACAGTTTTCGATACAATATCAAGATTGTGATGTCAAGAATCTTGTCTTGTCTTGAAAATAACAACATTATCTAATCGTAATATTTTATTGAAATAATCATAATAACGAGAATGTAACCCTCCCATTGACTGAAAAAACCAAGACAAGAGATAAATTTTCAAGAATCTACAAGAGCGAGACAATATAAGTATGAAAATATCGTATTGTCGTGCTCTCGTGCAGCCCTAATTCTATCTAAATTCGAAACAGTAAAATTGACTTTTTGTAAAGTAGTGCATTTATTGTAATAAGTGCACGACTATCTACTCAAATTACGTGAATATTCCCTTATTCAAATTTAGAGGGTTCGTAAAGAAATTTAACGCACAATACACCCGAAATCGCCAAACTGTACACTATTCTCAACAAATAATATAAAACACAACACAAAGAGAGAACCGGCTTTATCACCGAATAAGCCCTGAGATGCCAATAATAACTTCAACCCCTCAGTGTCCCACTCCCTATCTTTCTCTCTTGCGCGTGAATCCGTACGACCGGCTATATACCAGCCTCTCGCGGCAAACTTTCCGGCTTGCGCAAGTCACCCGGCTATACCTATATAGACGCAGCCTCGCAAAGTTTCCGGAGCGCGCCGCGACGCGCATTAGGCCATATAATTTCCCTCTCTCGCCCTTGCCGACGAAGAAACCGAAAAGAGACAACGAAGGTCGCGTCACAGCATTTCTCTCACTCCTCTTTCTCTATATATTCCACTGATGAAAGTCACGCTCGAGAGGTCAGCGTAGAAGCGGAATTTTCATTACACCCACGCGTGTATACGCTTTGATATCGCGCGCAATCATCATGCATTCGTGGCGGAAAGAATGCGCCCGATTTTTCGGGACGACAGGAATGTACGCAGTGATGATGACTATTGTGAAGGTTCAAAGGAAGACGGGCGGAATTCTGTGTTGGATGGGTTTTTTTGTTGTCGCGAGGGGAGAGATATTTGTTTGTTCCTGCATTGTCTTGTACAAGCGTTGATGCGTGAAGCGATTTTAGGTATGCGAGGTTTTCGGGGCGAAGGGATGCGTTTGAAATTTATTGAAGTTTGTTAGAAGTCGAGTGTAGGAGGGAAATTGGAAGTAGAGGTATTTCACGGTCGTGGAGTAAAATTTTGATAGTAGTTTGGAATTGATGCGGTTTAATTAAGTATATGTGATATATGATAGGTACTTTACTCGATGGTAATTTGATAAAACTTGACGTAATTCACATAAATTTTCATATTCTAGATCTTGAACATTCGATTGAGTTGAAAATCCTTTTATCTTTGTAAATTCTAAAATCGAAAACTAATCTATACGTTAACGATTTATCATGGATGATCAATAATACCATTTAATTGACAGCCCGATATTGAGTTATTCCAGCGCCAAACACAATATGTCAGTCATAAAGTTGACGAATGGATTACGTCGAAGTTGAGCGGCAATAATAGGCCGCGCAGCTGCGAAATGAAGGAAGACATTTCGGATATTTCATCAGTTCGGAGAGGCTCAATTTTGACGTTATGAGCGGGGAGGGATACTCTCGTGGCCGGGATAAATCGAATCTTTTGACATCGGGAAAATCCTTAATATGTCCGGTGTCAGCGATCAAATACCGTATTGGATATAGCTATGATCGACTACAGTGGCGCGGATTAATATACGCCCACGAATTCTTCTTCCCACCTCTATTTCTCACCAAGGGTCTAAATACGGTTATATTTACGAGAGAATATATTCCACGCCTCTCTTCGACTTCGCGCGCAGTTGACAAGTGAAATATTGATTGAAGTCAAGAATAGTCGATTATACCTTTAAAAAAAAACTTTCTCTCGATCGTCTATTTTTTACCATCCAATCGGCAAGTTCAGTGCATGTGTCACAGTTATTATTGCACCAAACGTTCCAGAAATATAATGATCACACTCGAATCCTAAAATATTCACTGCGTCTTTGTCAAACGCTTATACGTTCAAAATCGGTCTTCAGAGTTCCAGAAGTAGCATACCGTGTGTCACTGCATTATTCACACTCAATCCAATCATATACACGTTTGATCTACACCGCTACGAGCAACAACAAAACCATTCCAAAAAGCCCTTTCCCGGTAAACAACTAATTAATCAAAAGATGCAAACACTCGGAAAATGTAATTTCGCCTCTCGCTGCAATGCGTCTCTCCGAAACTCCCCAAGGAACTTTGCTGAGGAGGAGGAGGACACTCCTCTAGCACACAGCCCTGGAATGCAATGATTCCATCTGCTCCGCAGTCGCGGCTATATACAGCCGTGCCACCCCCCAAAAACAAAACTAATCCGCGGCACTTGGAACTTCCGGCGAAGACGCGCGAAACTTTGCGACGCGCCGTGCTTCAATTGCCGAAATGCCACGAATTCAAGGAAAGGGTCGCGGTCAACGACGCATCATCGTTATACGCGGACATCTCTCTTTGTGTATATCGATTTGAGGCTTTGAAAGCTCGTCGTTTCTTTATTATTAGCTGGGATGGTACAATCGAAATAATTGCCCCCGCGGACACGTTGATGTAAGGAGGACACGCGCTTCGTATTCGTTATTCAAATGGAAATGGAAGTTTGAATGGACCAACTGGGACGCGGAAGTATGTCAGTATATTGACCGGCTGCGTAATGATTGTTAATGTTGGCCGCGATGTGCGCCTCGGTGGCGAATTTTTTTTTTTTGGATGTTGTGGGTTTGATTGTTGATTGTGCAGGTGTTTTGTTATATATGTGACTACACTTTATTATATGATCAGATAAAAACTTTAATAAAAGAATTGATTATAGTTATAAATATATATTCAAATAGTAATTTTTGATACTAATTTTATGTAGACAGAATGCTATAGTATTAAATTTTATTTAGTTTAACATCATTCTACTAATTTGTTGAGTGCACTCTATATATAGGAACGTATAATTTTAACTACGCTGTAATTGCACGAAATAATGTAGTTGTAAACGTCAATTAGGCAGAGCATTAGTTTAGGAAGACAACTAATTAGCTGCTATAGAGAAAGTGTAAAAATTTAATTTAATGTGGAAGACCGCTGCATCCCTTTAATTATAATTATTCGAAATAAACAAATAAAGATGATATTTAACATCTTAAAATTACATAGTATTAAATCATACGGATAGCAGATGTTTCTATTGCCCAGTTTCTATCGAAATAAAATTTTTAAATTTAAAAACATCATGATTATCACACAGTTTTTCTATATTACTACTAAACTACTATTAACGGGACTAAAAATGTAAACATTAAAAATAATTTTTTACCCTGCACGGTTCAAACATCACCTTACCTTAACGTCGCAGCGGCACAATTAGTTTACCAAAATCTCACGCGCAGAAAATGCGGTAAGTCAGAAACTATCGAGCGCCACTTCAACCCCGCCATCGAAAATTACATCGAAGAAAGCCTTTCGCCTTCCCTCCCTCACCGCAAATGCAAAAACGAACTCGCAAACCGAATTTCCAGGCTAAAGAACTTTCGCTCTTACTCTCTCTCTCTTTTTACCTACAGTATATATACCGGCATGCATGCACACTCATACCAACACACAGAGCCATACACTACTCGACTACTCTCTCGCGGCAGGTACTTTCGGCTAAATATTTCCCCCGGCGCGCTGCACCCACACACACGTCCCAGATGAGAGACACACGCGGTAGAGGATCGATGCCGCGGTGGCGGAGCATACTGCGGGTTTGACAAGTCGCGCACTCGCGTGAGAGAGAGTAAGCTAAAAGCTCGACGACTTTTGACGCTGATGGTTTTTACGATGAGTCTCGCTCAGCCTTTTTTCTCTCCTCCCCGCGTGTGCTCCTCCCTGCTTCTTCGCGAGGCTTTTAGGAGCAGTCGGTTTTGGTTTTTGTCGCTGTGAGGGAGGAGAGGTTTCAGCGCCTCGTGCCGACGAGATTTTCGGGGGGTTTTTGCACGAACGAGGGGGGAGAGAGGTTGATTGATGGAAAAGTTAGGCAGTGAAGATGGGAGATTTGTTAGGAGGGGCGTCAGTATTGTGAATTAAGATAGTGCAGTGTTCGTTTATGTTTAGGCGAGAATTCATATACACAATTTTGTATACATTGATTTCGCGGTATATATGATGCATAATTATAAAGTTCGCCAGCGCGCGTGTTTAAAATGACGACTAATTAGCGAAGTAGGTTTCAGCATAGTTTAGATTTCTATAACGCGGTTGAAAGTCACTTGCTCGAATGCAATTTGCCTCTTGTTAATTACAGAATTACGTTTAGTAATTTAGAACTTTCGAGTTGGAATTAATTTGAATGGAATTTTTACTATGAAACTTTGGAAATTTCTCATATATCGGAAACTTAATTATAAACACGGTTAAAGTTAATAACAATTAAAACTAAATAATAACTTGCAAAATTACTTTATTTTAATTATACGTTATAATACCAGAAACAATCTACATCGATTATCCTCAAAAACAGCTACATATCCATATATTACAAGTACCTACTTGACATAAAGCCACCGCAGCCGAGGAAAAAAGGAAACCCCACCGTCCGCATCTGATAAATCGTGCCAAATAATTTTTCACATGCCGTCGCAACCTAACAATCTATAAAAACAAAAACACTCGCACCAGCCACGATAAATCCTTGTCGCCGTGACCGTATTCCTCGAAGCATCCCTCCCCTCCGATTTCTTCCGCGATCGAGCGCAAAAAAGGTATCCGCATCACACACCTCGCCATCACATAGAGACTAGATATGCCTGCCCCCACGTGTCGTGTAAACGACCTCAGTCACGCGCCCACGAGTACCGTACGTTATCTATATTTCAACGGGGCACAGGCTGACGAGCCTCATTCATGATCGATGACGTCCGTCCGCGCGTCCACGACTTTTTCTTCTCTTTGTCACGCCGGGAGATGTAGTGGCAGAGGAAGAAAGCCTTTGGAATTGCATTAGGCGCGGTACGAGAAAGACCGATCGGAGAGAGAGGGAGAAATATTAAAAGCTTCTTAGCGCGCGCTCGCTGAGGTATGACAAAAGCGAGGGTATATACTGAAGAAGTCACAGCAGGGGTTTCAATATTGTCGAGAGCGGGGATGCGATTCGATTATCGGCCGCGCGGGGTGAAAATTCGGATTTTAAAGTCATTAGGGCCGAGGCCATTAGGGCCGCAGAAGCGCGCGCGAGAGATTAGCAGAGGTGGCTATAGGAGGAGGAGAAGGGCAGTAATTGGAAAGTTGGAGCGATTAAGTATATAGGACGAGCCGAGGATTTTGACAGATTTTTGTGCATAATTAAATGGCTGACTGATTGTGAATGTCAAGGCTCGATAGGTTTAATTGCTCGGAAGATTTTATTGTTGAAGCGCAGAAGATTTACTTAATTTGTTGTTGATGTGTGATGGCCATGATTTCGTTGATTTATTTTACGTTATAAAATGTACTGTTTCCATGTGCTCTTTTGGGTTTGTTGAAAAAATACAGATTATTTGAAACGAAATAAATCTTTGGGAGAGATTAACATTATTTTTCGGGTATAAACTAAATTACAACAATAGGAAATATTTTCTCAAAAAATAACTGGAATATAATTATCTTTAGAATTTTGGAGCTCACAGTTTAAAGCCGCAGATTGTCTACTGCCTCAATTAGAACCTTTGTCTTCGCGAAGTTATTACTACGCTCGTTAAATTTTCCGCTCGTCTATTTGCATGCAGACAGGTTTCATTTTAATCAGTATTTTAAAAGAAAAAAAAGGTGAAGGTCGTTAAAAATTTAATGAAACTTATGCTTTTTTTATTATATCCGTATGAATTTTGGACCTTTGATGACTATTATCTTTTACTGAATAATCATAAATCGTGTCAAAGTCTACTAGATCGCTTTTTGCGTATTATTATATGTAGAAAATGCATTATTCATTCCGACCTTTGAAAAATGTTCTTTTTAATGAAATGGAATTGGTATTGGAAAATAATGTGGTATGAAGGTATTCTTAGAGCAACCTTATTAAAATATTAATCTCGTGTTTTATAATGTATGCGAACATGTGATAGCTGATGATAAAGCTTTCTTTTGGATTAGTAATAATTTTTTGAAAGGTGCATACATGAATTCAATATTTTTTCTAATTTTCTGTTTCAGGTATGTGAACGAAATTATTTTAATCGAAAACAGCCGCCCATTTGGTAAGCTAAAGATTTAATCCATTATTTCCTGCCTATATCTACTTCCACTAATTAAAAATAGTTTAAAATTGTATCGAACATGCTAAAGCCCTCTTCCAACTCCCGTTCGTGGTCAAAATACAAAGTTAATTTGAATATTATCTATTCAAAGCAGTTCAGTAACGCGATATACAGAAATAAATTTAAAAAACCACAACACTGATAAAAATCTTTTCAAAAAATACCCCAAAATTATCACCTCAACCAACCATTCATTCCCAATTCTCTCTCTCTCTCTCGTGCAACAACTTTAAAAATAATTTCCGATAAACAATGGCCCAGCAGCCGCGCGCGCACTTTGTTATTCTTTCCGCCGCGGTTCTCTCTTGCTCTCGAAAATGCGCGAAATAATGCATGCGGAAATTCGCGCATGCAAATTGGCCACCGGGAAATCCCCGTACATTATGATACAAGGCTGAGCCGAATATGGGCCGATTCGAAATACGAGACAATCGTGCGCCAATAGGAAGTGGCCACCACAGTGTAACCCGATCGCGCGTACGAATATATATGCATATAACGGGGCGTCTCCTTGTTTTCCCGTTCTGCAGCAGCGACGTCGAATTTAAAGTGGCAAGTATAGCCGACCGGCGTTTTAAAACTTAAATCGCCATGGGGCTTTTCGAATATTTCTGCCATGCGCGAGAAATTTACGGATCGGTGTGTTTTGTGCGAGAGAGAGAGCAACGAATTTTTCAGGATAAAATTATTTTTGAGTGACTAAATTGGTAATTCGGAGATATAAATCAATTTTCCAGAGAAAAATCGCTGCGTGCAGTTTTTTACGATGACAGTGATGTGCCATTCATTAAATTATTTATCAGTGTTTTTATATATATTCTGCTCATTAAAAAATTGGACGGACATGTGAACAACAGACGGTTGCTCGCCGGCGTGTCATTATTTTCCGGCACGAGTGACGGCGCAATTTCGTACGTGTCAATATTAAAAGTTTTTATATAATAAATGAGTGGAATTTTAAATACCCCGTATAACGACTTCCATATAGTAATTTGTAAAAAATTTACATTGCATAATGGCAGTCATTAACAATAAAAGACCAAAATATTTACACGATGAATAAAGTTAACGCGAATAAATGAGCAATTTTGCAGCAGCTTTATTACGAGGATATAATAAAGGGGACGTTCAAATTAAAGCGCAAAACTTTAATTCGAAAATTCTCATTCACCGAGATGGCCCGCACGCCCTTATACATACGTCCACTCAATAAGTAAACCGTGCGCCCCAAATTTGTCAAACTTATATTCCGGTCGAAACTTTCCAAAATTTATTATAATATTCCAAGTTTGGAATTTCCCTCAGGATTTTCCTGCAGCGCGCGCACGATGCATTTTTCAAAAATCTCTCGTAAACGCCAAAATCTGTTATACTTTTACCATATCTATATACACAAAACTATTTCCACAGCACACACACACACACATTTTGCCTAAACCTACTTTCCCGATAGATTAGACCATAGCGCTAGAAACAACACGCGTTATATATCGTGAGCGTATATATGCACAGGAGAGAATGGTCGAACAAAAGGGAGAGGCCGGGTAGAAGTGAAAAGTAAACGCACGCAAGTATAGCGTCGTGAAAATAGAAAAGCCGGAGATGCGAGTAGGGGGGGAAGTGTTTTTGCTCCTCCTAGCAAACGCCGCGAGGCTTTTCCGGCCTACTAGCGCTAAACGTTTCCGCGAGACGCGCAACGATTGTCGCAGTAAAGATGCAAACGCGCTTTTACGGTGGTGTTTCCTCGCTCGCGCGAGCGTTGAAGAGGTTTTACAGCTAATGCACGCCTCGTACTAATTGTCGTCGTTGCGGTGCGACGAGATGGTTCGAATAATGTTGCTTTGCAATGGTTGTAGTAAACCGAGGTAGATGTACGTCATATAGTTATATGAAATACTTACATTTACGTTATTAATTTGTATACGAGTTTGACAAAAGTTTTTCATCGTGTTGCGATGAATTTTTAGTTCCGGTATATACGCACTCGTTCGTTTTTTATCTCTAGTAATTAAAAACGCGGCACACTGCGCTGTTAAATTTTGCGAAGTAATCGAGATGGTGAGCCGGAAGTTGTATTGTTTTTTCATTGAGCTCACATGTGTGCACGCATGCGTAAAACTACTGAAATCGATATTTTCCCGGGTACATTGCAAATAAAAGACAAAACTTCGGAAAAGTGCATTTTAAAAAGTGTAGCGAAAAATACAGTGGAAGTGTTAACTTGAAATTGTATTTCCGTTATATAAAAGTAAGTGTATAATAAAACGCATTCTGATAAAAAAAGCAATTCTGTAATTACGGTATTTTATTCGATGAAAAATGTTGTATTAAAATTGAATATAAAAACATAAACATATTATAATTAAAAGGATATTGATGATTATCAATAATAGTAAATGATATATTTAAATTTTTATTTTTGATATATTTTTAGAATAAAAAATCCGTTTAAATGCTTAAGTATGTATGTTTACATATATTATACTATATGCCGCAATAACTTCGTTATTTTGTAATGTAAATATTATTAAAATTACGATCGACAATGTTAATATCTCCTTATATATTATTATAAATTCCCGGTACCATAATGCAGTAAAATCGTAAATAAAAATCCTTCAGCTGCATCATGTACCTATACTTACAAGCACACATTAAACACAAACAGGTACATACATAATATTCCACATAACAAATGAAAGCCAAATAACCCCAAACGCTCGAAACGCAAACTACACCCCATTTCCATTGTTTAACAAGCAACATTCGCATTACCCCACAGTAGTAGTACAAGACGAATACCGTCAGCCACGCCATTCGACGCCACCCATTAAAACCTACCGCTTAGTTTCGCAATTAAACCGGCGCGCTACACATCCCCCGCCCAATACAACGCCGTTTATAATCTGCGCGGCTCTGAAATCAACGCAATAAACGAATTCCAACAGCCACTGCAATATGAAAGAATCCGGCCTCTCTATCTCATCCCTTTTCGCAAGGTCGCACGTACACTAGCAGCTACTCGCGGATGGATATTCGCTCGGTCGATCCATCCGGCCCTCGCAGCCCTTTTAATTGGTTCTCTCAGCGAGCGAGCGAGCGCGTGTATGCACACATACTATACTCCATGCGCGCGCGACCTGATTTCGTAATTGAGCCGGCGTGATTCTCGCTCGTTCGCGTGCAGCTGCAGCGCAGTACTAGACTTATAAACGCGAGGGGGAGAAGTTTTGCAAGCGTCGCGGGCGCACGCGAGCGAGAGAAACGGCTGCTTTTTCGCCTCCTCCTCGCGTGCGCGAGCCGGTATATTTAGAGCCGGGCAGGATTATTTTTGAGCTGCTGCTGGTGTGTGGTGGTATATGTGTGAGGGATCGATCGTGAATGTTTCATCGCTGGCTGGCTGAATGATTTAGGATGATTGAGCGAGGGCGTATAGTCGTTGTAGTTGTCATTAAAATTTATCGCGATATTTGCATTTAATTAGAGATGAAATATGAAGTCTGCGGTGGTCAGGGTGTGTGCAGGGGATTGGCATGGCTTTCGAGGGGTCTATACCTTTCGTTGGTATCTGGGCGTGGGTCTTCTGGCAAGATTGTTTAATTGATTTTCTACCGGGTTTGAAAAATAAATTTAATTGAAGTTTGTTAATTTATTGTTGATAGACAGTTTTATCTTGTAAATTCACGGAAAAATAAAGGATACTGTGGGAAATGAACATTGTAGTTTTGAATAATGAACTTTTACATATATTTATTTATTTATTTATTAACTCCAGGGTAAATACATAGTATTACATTACAAATATTTCCAACAAAAATATTTTAATCCTGCTAAGGAAAACAAACTTTCTTATGCGCAGGTTCGGAGAATTTCATTCCTGCATGCCAATCTTCCACGTGTATAAAAATATTTCAGAAATATTCTGACCTTAATAAAGTTATATTCACTTACGATCTAGTTTTCCTTACTTTAAAGCAATGCAAATAACGTCACGTCACGAACCAAGGCAACTATATATATTTGTTCTCAATATCATAGATTTTTTATTTTTAAAATTTATTAACTGATTGACCCTAAATTAATTGATAGATAATAAAAGAGTTACTTATACATATATTTCTACCTTCTATGTAGGTTATTTTTTGTTGAGAGATACGAACCGATATCGCAAATTCAAATAATGCTTTTATTCAAACGAAAATACTTCATTTATATTTTACGTTTAAATTTTAACTTATTTTAGATATGAAAATTTATTCAAAAATATCAACAAAGTTGAAATAAATGCCGCAGCATAAAATAGCCGAACGCGCATACCTGGAGGGAAAAGCTTCTCGTTCCATCTATCGCCGCTATAAGTTTAAGAAAGCGCTTCGAGATAAGTTACTTTATTCCCCGCAATAAAGGCGAAGTACATTGTAAAACTAAGTAGGTGGCCATGTATAATGAAAGAAGAAATCAATTGAAATTACATTTAGATTTTATCTCTCTCGGGGCGCTGAGAAAAAGTACCTACTGCTGTGAAAATAATTCAGCACCACGCAATGTAAAAGTTAAGAAAAGTAGAGCTTCACCCGTAATTAATGAACTTCAATATATATATATACATATATAGGTACAACAATAAAGATTTATTTGTTCAAGTAAAATTCATTTATTTGCTTTTCCTTAAACAAAGAAACCACAATATTGGAAATTCTCGGCTATATTTTTTTCATCGAAAATGGAAATTGCGTTCGGTATTTATGTTCCAATCTAATATACGTATGGAAAAAAAGGATAAGGATATACGGAATCCGAGCCCACATAGCTTTTGTTCAGGAATGCATTATGAAATAAACATTGCGTGCTTTTAGCTCGAACGAATACACACGTGGCTGACCCTGTAATCTAACTTTGATTATATAGAAAATCAGCTTATTACGTTTTGTTAAGCATTTAAAGAATGATTCATCTCGGTTTACGCAACATACACCATAACACGTAATCAAATTTAATTAGCAATCTTACACGACAACGAAAGGGAAAAGTATGTATATACAAGAAGTTCTATAACGACATTAATTATTCATGAAATTAAAATGAATTATTACGAAAAGTTGGGAAACTTAATCAAGTTTCCTCTCTCTAGTTTATCGCACGCACGGTATATATTCTACATTAGCGCTGATTTAACGGTCGCGCTTATAGTTCGGTTTGCGCGCTCTCGCGTGTCTCTCGCCCGTCGACATTTATACAATCATCTATGCGAGTGCAAAAGATTAATGGCCTCGTAAACACTCACGCGCGGTGTCCGTGAGTAATACAACTTGCTAATAAATCGAAGATTAATGAACGAGGCACGCTTTTTAATCCGCGGCATTATCGTGGTAATGTTTTTCGTCTATCCGCGGTCACGCGTGCATGATTTATAAGCTTAATACTTCGCTTTGATAGGGTTTATTGTCAAACTATATGCGTGTATTTCAGTTTTTATATACGAGGGTTCATAGTCCGACCGAAGCCAGACCTGTTCTACTTGTTTAAAAATTGACGCGCGTCCCTTTGTACTCGGCAAAAGCATATGCGATCAATTTTTTTCCTTTTTTTCATTCATTATTACTATCGCGATTGAGTACGAATTCATTTCCACCTAAAAAAACATTCAAGTTAGGTACCCGGAATAACATTATTCTCGTTTAAGCAACTCTATTCTCGTCGCCATCGTCATCGGGACTTTTGAACTAGGTTAAGACAAAACGAGATCACGCCTCCAAACTACATTACTTAAATATACCTACCTACTCTACCATCGGCCCACATATTTTACATATCCCGCCGGGGCGTCAATTCGATTCGCGCGCAACAGCTGCGGAAAAAAAGCCATCAATCCGATAAAGCGTCGAGAAATCGACGCGGCGGCAGCCATAAAATCTCTCTCTCTCTCTCTCTCTCTCTCTTCCAGGATTAAATCACCGGAACGATTTTTATTAATCTTCGCGAAGCCATTCGATTAAAGCTCTCCTCTCGCTTCGTCTCGTTCCTCGCATACCCGGCAGGGAAAAAAATGAAGAAGAGAGGGAGAGGAGAATTCCCGATAGGCCTTCGATCCCCGTCAATCGCGGAAAAATGCTAATTCCTCGCGCGGCTCAATTATCGCGGAAGAAATTTCCAACGCGCGCCCTCGTATATATATATACACACAGCACAGCTCTTTGTTCCTCGCGCCAGCGAAAAGTCCCGGGGGAAAATCATTTGTTCCCGCGGCGGAAAATAATAAGGGCCGTCGCGCGCTGCACTTGCGGTCCGGTGTAGGAAATTGTCGCGCAAAGTGATTGCGTGCAGCACTCGTTCCCTCTTCTCTCTTTTTCTTCTTTTTCCAACACGTTCTCACTCACTTTCTCACTCTCGCGCTTCGTTCCTTTTTCCGAAGGAAGAGCGCTGAGCGCGCGGGAAAATAATTTCATACGAGCAGCTCTGCGCGCCAGCTTTTAGCGTCGGTGGGGGCGAGAACGACGAGACGCGCGAGTAATTGAAAATGTTGATGAGGAGCGACGCGAACATCGAACGTTTTCTGCAAAAGGGGGATGTAATTTACGGCGCTGCGTAATTGCTCTCGCTGCTGCTGCTGCTGCTGCGGCTGCTATTATACGCGTGAAAAATCGTGGAAATAAATTTTTGGTTTTTGATTATCAGCTAGAATCGGTCCGCCGATATTTTTAATTAGGCAAGCGGACAAATTAAATAAATTGAAAAGTACATAAATTGTTTTACGCGGTGCGGTAATTGGGGTGATTTTAACGCTCCAGTTTTCGGATAATTCGGATGCGCCCGCAGTTTTTTATCGAAAGGGAATATATATATGTGCGATGAAAAATAGGTTGAATAATTTATTTTGGATTTAAACGGGTTTGTTTAATTGGCGGTGGGGTACGCAAATACGTCGGATTTATATGAAATAAATTCATTATTTCGTGTAATTTTTAAAATAAAGATCAGTACTGCACTGAATTTCACGCGGGTTTTGAGATCGCAGCAATTAAATATTATTATGTGGATACGATATATGAAACCTGAATAAATGAACAAATGTCGAATAAGTCTTCTTCATCATCTGCATGTCGATTCGTTATATATTTTTTAGTTAAAAAATTCCAATTAAAACCTATTATTTTATCACTACACTGTCATTAATAATTGTCAAACGACTATTACAGCAATCAGAGCTGTATATTACGACTCTCGTAATTGAAACAACAAACCGCGCATCACTGCACGTCGATTCATCAATTAACTTCCTTTACTCTCCCCTCACCCTCCTCCCCCCATAAAATCGCGTCTCACAGACGTTATATTGCCGCACACTGCCACTAACCCATCGGGCCACAAATCAACATTAAAAACAGCTCAATCAACAGAGCCTAAACACACGACACACGTATAAAGCGCCTCCGCAGGACTAATGAGATTCTTCATTACTCCGACACACGCGGGCGCGTGTAATCGTCAAATATTTGCTGCCATTTGTTTCGCGCGGCGCGTCCGCAACATAATGTATCCTCCTCCTCTTCCTCCTCCTATATAAGTGTACATCGTCGCGGCTGAAATCGGCTTTTACGCGAGCTGACCTTTATCGTCGTTTTATTGCCATGTCCCGCGCGCGTTTTCCTCTTCCCCTCGCCCATCAAGTGTATAGTATAATGTATATATCTATACATACACGTGGCTATTCATGTGCGCCCCAGCGGTTTAACAGCCTCGTATTTATCATCGCCTCTGCGCGTTGCGGTATCAATGGCCGAAAATTAAAGGCCCACCACCGTATTATACGCGTGAGCTACGAGCTGGCGAGTTCCTTGGGGTCGTAAACGGTGTGATCGAAAAATTAGGTTGGATCATGGCTTTTTTTAAGGATATAAGAGAGACGAGAGGATGCGTTATTTATGACGGTACTGCAAGGCTTTTACGAACGGTGTAGTGAAGGTGAAGGTATAAGGCGACAAAATTGATTTGTTATTGGTAATCCTTTATCGATGGAACATTTTTACGTAATCGAATAACAATTTAAACTGAGTGCTGGGAAAAGAAATATTTATTAGACAAAATAGTTATTTTCGATACAAGTGCGATAAAAATGATTTTGACACAAGTGTGGGTTTGTCGCTCGAGCAAAGCGAGGGTGACAATCACACTTATGCGAGAATAATTTTTCGCACGTGTATCGAACATTATTTTTTAACACGGCGTGCGCAAAATGCCGTTTTCCTGTGCG
>UXGD01005396.1:0-14553 GCA_900474315.1 Torymus auratus
ACAATTTCGGCATAGACTATATAGTTTATAGGAGAGATTGCGTATGATGGAAGTTTTTCATGATTATTTCTAACAGTGTTGTAATAAAACTTAAAGATACGTCTATATATTCTTTGGTGGAAAGTGCGAATCCACATTCGTATCTTTAGATTGTAGGTATGATGGAACGGAACATAGTCAGCATTTCCCGCCAAGACCTTGTGTACACCATACGTCGTCCCGGGTGGCGGATACCGTGGATTATGCGAAGGCGTGCACATTTTTGGGCGCCAAACGTGCTCGTGCTGAAAGGTGTCTCCGAACTCCTAGAAGAGCGAGAAAATAAACGAAGACCAGTGATTGTTCGGTGTCAAGCAATTGTTGTTTGAATTATTTAAACTTTGCCGGCTCAAAGAAGCCTCGCGGTTAGGTTTAATTAGCCGATAATTAAGAGAAGGGTCCACAAATTATTTACCTATTATTAGTCGAGTGAATCAAGTTGATCGATAGAATTATGCTTATCTGTTCGAGAATTCCTCGCTAAGTCCAAATTGTAAGATAATAGTCACCGTAAATCGTCTTACAGGCTGTTTTTCGCAGTCGGCTTGCCGCTATGTTAAGTGTAGCGCAAGCAGTTCACCATCCTGAAACACCGGGATCCGCGTCAAAACACTCTGCTCTAGGTAAGCATTAATAACATTAATTATTAATTAAATGTTCTTTTAAATTGTGTTATATAAAATTATTTATTGTAATTATCTTTTATATTCAACTTTTTTTAAAATATACTTCATTTTGATAGTACTATTAATCAATGGAACACTAGCTAAACTGTATCTTTTTTGTATAAATTTATTAAAAAGAAACATGTTTTTATTATTCTAGGACATTCTTGGTCTTCAGATAGACCAAACGTACTTAAACGTAGAAAAACGGACTCGGATTGTTTTATTACTGATAAAAAGATTGCTATCAATGCAATGAAAAGTCCTACTAAACATTATACTATAAATTCAGAGACAACTTTGATTGCGATTCCTAAAAGCAGTAGTAAAGTTGTCACAGAGCTTTCAGAAGATAAAATAAAGACTTTTTCTCCGAGTTGCAAAAGTGAAGTACCTTTTAGTAATGAAGCGGAAGAAAAGAAAAATCTACAAATATCTACAAATATTCCAACAAAATATATATCTCTTATAGAAAATTCACGAGAACTTCAACTAACCAAACGTGGTTCCAATGAAAATGTGAAATTAATAAATCGAAACGAGTTTAACAAAGACTCTACAGACACTGAAAAATTGGAACAGGAATCATGTAACTTTAATGGCTCACCAGCAGTCGAACTGAAAGATGTGACAATTGAACCTTGTTCAAGTTTTTCAAAATCAAAAGACACAAAACTTCCAAGTATTAAAAAAGGAAAGACACAATCTAAACTTAATGAAGCAATGAAAATATTGAAAAAAAAAGAAGAACCAATAAATAAGGCTTTTAACAGTTTAGATTCAAATAAAGCATTTACTAGCAAAGCACAAATACATACTGATGTAGATACAAATTTTGACATTCATGAGAAATATGAAGAACCTATTTCTAGAGACGATCATGTGATTACTTATATTCGACCTAATTCCCCATTTGATGAAGAACCTGATAATCATGTACCTGCATCCTCTGTTTGTGATTATGAACAATTTAATGTGGGAATTTCATGTGATAAATTTTATTCAAATAATAGAGATAAACCTCATTATACCACAGGCTTCCCAAATCCACCTGGTGAAAATAGATGTTGGACAAATGCCACTTTACAGGCATTATTTGCATTACCTGTTGTAAATAAACTAGATATATTTGAAGTACCTGATTGCTCAAAATTAATGATTTCACTTATAAGCATTCAAAGTCAATGGCAAAAAGGAAAGACAGGAAATCATAATTTTGAACAAATTTTTACGTAAGTAAAATCTTTAGAGTAACACTTATTTTTTTCATTTAACTATAATTAATTTTTTATCATGCAGCTCATTCAAAGAAGAAATATCAGAATTGGATAAATTGTATTCATCTAAAGCACAACAAGATGTTTCTGAATTCATTTTAAACTTATTGAATTTTATTAAAACTGAGTTTGCAACTAATTTAATGAAAGGATCTCATGATAATGAAATAGAAAACATACCAAATAATGAACAAGATACATGTAGGAAGACGCAAAATAATACATATGACTCAAATAGACGATTGCCTTTAACTGATATTTCAAAGCAATCTAAAAATAATAATTTAAATTCTAAAACAAATTCTCTTTCGGAAAAGTCTAATAATGATGTCCAAAATCAAGTGACTGCAAATCTTATTGATGAATATTATTCCTTATATATGGTAGAAAATTATGTCTGTGAAGGTTGTTCGAAACAAAGACAGCAAAAAGTAGAGAATTTAATGTTATTTATTGATTTACCTGCTGAAGACCATAACTCTACTGTCAATTTAGTTGATATGATAAACAAAACATATGCTTTGGAATACAGAAATATGACTTGTGAGTCATGCAAACATGATATGCATAGTATGGAAACTAAATTCAGAAAAGTTCCCAAAATCCTTACAGTACAGGTAAAAAGGTACGAGATGACAAGCAGTGGAACAATAATGAAAAAATGCAATCTGGTTGAAATTCCAAAATTATTAAAACTTGACACTCTGATAATGTAAGTTTACTATTTTATATTATTTTTTATTAATGAATAATATAGAAACTCATATTCTTTTTTTTTTATTTCAGTAATAATAGTCAAGAGTTCAGCCAGTCCCCAGAATATGAACCAATAGGTATAATTTCACATATAGGTGACAACATAGATTCTGGACATTATATTAGTTTTGTTAAGCACCAGAACCAATGGTTCTATTATGTTGATATGAATGTAAAAATGCTTTCTGATGATGAAGTATTCAAATGTGTTCAAAATAATGCTTATGTAATTTTTTTTCAAGATACGAACATTGATATAGGTATTGATACAACAATAGATCAGAACAACAAAGAGGAAGATATAACATATTAAACGATAATATAAAAAATATAGTTTGTTATATTTAAATATTTTTATTTTGATATAAAACAGAAATTAAATACAGAAATTGAACATTGACATCATTCATAAAAAAATTCTCTAAAATACCTAACGTAATTTTGAATTTACTAAAAATTGTAGCATATTAATGTTAATCTAAAATAGAAAAATTCTATCTTATTGAGATATTTTATCTTTAAAATCTCTTATTAAACTTATTTATCTATCTTCTACTTATTTAATTAATATTTATTGTCTTAATCAACATTTCATTTATTTTCTACTCTTATAAAAGATTGTCTATTTATCTATCTATCAATCTAATGTAAGGTAAGGTTAATCAAAAGATTTTTAAAATTATTAACTACTAAAAATCATTAAATGAAACTTTTTTTTAATGTTACTTGACCTAAATAAAAGATAATTTAGAGAATTTTTTAGAAAAATAACTCAAGGGTTGAACCAAATATAAAAAAACAAGATTTTATAAAAAAAAAAAAAAAATAAATAATTACTGTTTCTAAACGGTAATAAAAAGTAAAAGTGTCTTTAACTATTATGGTAGTTTATAGTTATACATGTACATACTATTAATGTAAAATAGATAGAAACGATGGTCACGACATTGATAATGTATAATATTTGATAAAAAAAAAAAAAAAAAACTAATTGAAATTTTGTATGCTGGAAAATTAGTTATTAAGGGAGTTTATCTTCAATGGGAAGTAACATTTGTAATTTTTATTAAAAATAACATGATGAATATTTTATGAATTTTCATATTCTTTTGACCCATGCCTTAATATAGGTTTTCAGTTAAAACGCACATTTGTCAAAATAATAAAATTAAATAAAAATTGTGTTAATTGTATTAAATAGATTAGCTTTGCATTTTGAATAATTAATATCAAATTTTCAGGAATTATACATACACTTATATGATATATTCTCTCGGAACATTGTACAAATTGCATGGAAATTTTTAATTAGAAAATTTTTCACTTGAAATATATACTTAACTTTCACCAACTTCTTGGTTCCTCATTCATTATTAATTCGGCATCGTAATACATTCTAAATACACATGCGGTATACCTTTTTGATGATGAGGATGGACAAAATAATTTGTAGTATATCGTTGCTTTAGTTTGATTTCTCATTTAGGATTTTTTGTTTCAAGCAGAAAAACGATAAGACTCAAAATCACGATCTCATTCTTTACATTGATTTCATTCTCACTCAAATATTCCTCAATTTGTTTACACACGGCAGTTGTGATTGTTTTAAATAATAGCGGTTATTATTTAACAAAATTGTAATCAATGAAGATAACTTGGACTATCATCCAGTGTTTCATATATAAAACTAGAGTGAATTTAATGATAATATACAGAGACATACCTATGCTTGGTACCTCTAGTTCTCGTAATATTTTTTAACTTTTTATGATATTCACACATCCTATTTTAAGTTATCGTTAATTTTCTTTTGCTTCTGAATATTTACTTGTCTTAAATTTTGTGCGTACAAACGTTTGAAAGAATTTTCCAGCAGTTCAAGATATATTAAGAGAAGTACGTACTTATAATGACTAATAAATTATATCATTTTTCGGTTTGGCTCGGTATTAAACATATTTTTGTGAATATTTTTTTACCTATACAATTCATTTTCGAATTATATTATTAATTCAATTTCAATCACCGAAACGTTAATAATGAGTATTATCGCACGCCCACAAGCCTGTACCGTCGTACTTTTATTATTAGTTTGAATTTTCACATCACATGCATTTAATAAATTACTAAGTACTTAGCTAAATGAATACGAAAATAATATTCATTTATAGAATTTTATATATACTATATACTATGGATTTTGTCATTTATCTACTACGTACATTTTTAGTATTCAGTAATTTCTTAGTGTATTAATTATCACAACATTTTAGTTTGCTCGGAATCAGGATTTCTACAAATCGTTTGTTGTAAAATTGTAGTAGTTTTCCCGGATTTCCAGGAGAGAAATAGAAAAATTTCCAGGATATATTTCAATGAACCGTAAACATGAATTACATATATGAGCTATTCCCAAAATTATTTCCCTCTTACGTCTCGAAAAAAATAAAAAAAATTGTTTGAAGGCACACTCATCGGACAAGGTTTTTCTTGTTTTTAAGCATTACTAAATGAGAAATAAAATATTTACACGCTAAATTTAATGGTATCATTTTTTGGCGACACTTTCAAGTACATTTTCACGCAACAATCCAGGAGAATTCCCTGATTCTAGGGGATTAAATGGAATTCCAGGAGAATTCCCGATTTTCCAGATTTGTAGAAACCCTGGGAATATAGATAACAAATAACCGATTTTATAATTATACTAAAAAAACGAGAAATCCTATTGTTCTAGTGTAGTATATAGAACACAACTTTTATATTTGAACTATAAAAGAGATAAAATAAGAATTAAAAAGAAAAAAAAGTTGGCTTTCTTATATTGTTAGTGCTATAATTTTACGTTGATATCTTGTTCTTATTTTATATATTATAAAAGTCTTGTAGGTATGGTTATTTTTTATATTTGTATAATTTTGTATGATTTTCATTATGAAATTAAAATTCTTTTTTACCCGGATCTGTGTAAATAGTGCGTGTGTAAAGGGACATTTTCTGATGAAGTTTATACTTTTTCCACACACCGGGCCGAAAGTACCACATTTCTGCCCTCGCATAATTACCGAGACACTCGTGCGAAAATGTCACAAACACCCGCGCGAATTAATTATTAAAATTAATACCTAATACATCTTGGGAGGAAAATACAGCATATTGGTGTTTTTGAGCCGAGAGCAAAAGTGGTACTTTTGGCCATAGCATATAGAAAAAATATCATATGAGATCTCATATGAGAATTTCGGACACCAGATCTCATATTAGATCTCATTGAGATCCCATAATATATAAAATTGCAGATGAGATCTCATATGAGATCTGATGTCTGAAATTCTCATATGATCGAGATCTCATATGATATTTTCACGCGGGCTACAATTACGGTTGTTTATAACAAAAAGATAACTTTAATTAAAAACCGTACATATCTATAAAAAATATATTTGATGTTTATAAGAAAGCATTGTGATAGCATATTAAATTCAATTTTGTCACGACTAAAAAAATAGTGAATAAGGTTTGTTTATTATGAAATTTTTTAGTTGGTCAATTATGGGTAAATAATAAATAAAATTAGCACTCTGTTTTCTTGTGAAATAATATTAGTAATGCAATGCTTAAGACACTAGGTATAAGCATTCATTAAAACTTCTAACGATATAAAAACAGCTTTTTTTATTTGTGTAAACACACTTTTTGCACTGTAACTGCACTTTCTTCATTATAGCCTTATGATTATTATTATTATTATTATTATTATTATTATTATTATTATTATCGTACATGTATGTAACACATACATACACTATAAAAAAGGCCGTTTTTATTACCTCGTTTGGTATGGTGTCAATGACATTTAATTTAAAAAATAAATGTTTCTGCATTCAATTAAGTAATTTTTAAATATTCGTCATACTAAAATTGTTATCTGTCACCCAGAGTTTATAATCCGTTTTATTGCCCACCGTACTATAATAGAAATATAGTCATAATAATTTAATTGACTCATATACGCGTAATTATGCAAAAAGAAGAGTTCATACTGTCTGCCATATTATGCAGCGATAATTCGCTATATTTAACGATGCAAATTATTTATAGCAACATTATACATATGTATGCGCATTAAATTTATAATTAAAATTTGTTGTTATTGGATCAGCAGTATTTTAGGTATATAAACACTCCTATGCGTCTTCCTCCGCCTTTCTCGCTTAAAAAATATTTTAAACATTTAAATATAAATTTAAAAAACGAGCATAGATTGATAAAACGTGTTGGGTATAACTATTTTAAGGAAATATTAGATTTTATTCATGAATCTTTCGTTTTTAATACAAAATATTTATCTTAACAGTGAAATGATGAATTCAAAATAATAAAATAATTTATAACGTTTCAGTGCAATGAAATCGTAATGAATATGAAAAATTACAAATTCTATACTCAAGGGTCTGTGAAACATTGGTAAAATTTTTGTCTCAAAATGTATCAAAACTCTTTTATATGTAATAATAAAACTTTCTTTGTGAGGTTTAAATATTTTCAAACAATTTTAAATTGACAATAGGTTTTGCAGAGTCGTAAGTGCAAAAGTAGACTTACTTCTGAAAAATTGTCAAAAAAGTAAATTTTTGGAAATTTCATGATTTGAGAGGGTCACATAGCTTCGAATATCGATGTCTAATTTTCACGGGAAAAAAAGGAGATTATATTTTAAAATAATATAAGTACATCATAAGAAGACATTCTTTTTGAGAAAATAAGCCAAGATAAAAGTTCCTGCACCCATTTTATTCAGAGATACAGTATTTTCAATATTTTTTTTTTTTGTAACTTTTCTTTGGAACTGCTTGATGGATTTGGAGATATGGTCCAAAGTTGCAAATATAAAAATTATTTGAATAAGTAATTTTTGCATGCCAAAATAGTACCATTTAGTCTCAAGGTGGCTCCGGCGTTTTTTTTTTTAAATAAAAAAATAAAAATAAAAATAAAAAAATCAAAAAATAAAAATTTGAATTAAAAGCTGAAATCTCAAACTATTTAATAAGGGGTGTCCCGAGTAGGGTCACCAAGTTAATGATTAAGAAAAAAGTTTGAAATTCGTAGTTACTTTTATTACCGAGCGACGCTCGGGCGCTAATTTTACCCAAAAGATAGTTT
Source organism: Torymus auratus (assembly GCA_900474315.1). Lineage (NCBI taxonomy): Eukaryota > Metazoa > Arthropoda > Insecta > Hymenoptera > Torymidae > Torymus > Torymus auratus. Next base: position 7,904 of record UXGD01005396.1, read on the forward strand.
TTGACGTTAAAATTTCGGTAAATAACTTTGAAATGCAAATGATCTATTTTTAATTCTTGATGGGAGGGAAACGGACGTTAGACGAACCAAAAAGATTGTTGTTAAACGTTTTTAATATGCGATGTTTCGGGAGTTTTGAACACTCCTCTTTTTAACAACAATTTTCTTGGTTCGTCTAACGTCCGTTTCCCTTATACATCAATAACTAAACCACGAACGTATTTATACACATTAAGAATTTTTAATTCTCGCAATCTATGTATAAATGCAATTAGAATATATTATATAAGCTTTAAAAATTGGAAATCGAAGTAAAATTGTAGAATTCACATTTTAATATCACATTTTAATGCTATTTCGCTATTTTCATCTAAGCATTGTGACGATTTTAAAAAGTTATATGCGAATTCTTCAATTTTGCTTCGATTTCCAATTTTCAAAACTTATAATATTCTAATTGGATTTATACATAGATTGCGAGATCTGAAAATTGATCATTTACTTTACATAATTATTTATTCCAGTTATATAACGTCAACAACTAACTTTTGACAGAGACATTACGGGTACAACCTTCATACAACCTAAGGTAGTCCATTGTGGCATCGTGCGGTAGCGCCCGAACGTAGCAACTTAAGTTTTACTTAAATTATGGAGAGGCGTGACCTAAGTGCGGATTTATCTCAAGCAGTAATATAATATAGTACATTATATAACTATGCCTCGCTTCGCTCGGGCAATACCCCACGGCAACTTTTAGTCTCTTGTTGCATATAGAACTTTATTCACGACTCAACTGTGACCACTACCACTCTGTTGACTTGGAAAAGTAAGACTACATATGACAACGTTTTTAAATACAAAAAATTTTATTGAATAAAAAAAAATTCAAAGATTTACAGGAAAACTGATGACCATTATTACCGCTAAACAGGGAAATGATGGCCATCATTATTCCCACTAAACAGGGAATAATGGATTAAAGGGAATCAAATGCTACTTTTGCTCCCTTTTTCAGGTGAAAATAGTCGCCATCATAGTGGAGTCATAAATCATGCATTATCGTACATTATGCAACGAGGGGCTAAAGTCGCAAATTATTCCAGCGGGTAAGTTTACTGTCCGAGCGAAGCGACTTTAGTCCCGTGTTGCATATAGAACTTTATTCATGACTCGACTGTGCACACTTTGTTGACTTGGAAAAGTGGGAACACGTGACGATTTTAAATAAAAAAAATTTTATTGATTCAAAAACAATCAAAAAATTTACAGGGAAATAATGGCCAGTATTTCCCGCTGAAAAGGGAGAATAAATTATCAGGAATAAAATGCTACTTTTGTCCCGCTTTTCAGGTAAAAAAAGTGGCTATTATAGTGGTCATGAATAAAATTGGTTTACGAACTTCCACCTTGGTTTATTTTCTCAAAAACAATGTCTTCTTATGATATACGTAAATTGCTTTAAAATATAGATAATTAAATCTTTTTTTCGTAAAAATTAGATATCAAAATCCAAAGCTATATGACCCTCTTAATATTAAGAAATCTCATTTTTACGATATTTAATAAGTAAATTCTTCCGCATTGTTGCTGTTGAAATGCACCTTATGTATACATATAAAATTCATAAAGTATCTGATGACCAGAATGTTGATTAATATGTCAGTCTTTAACACTGTGAACAATAACGTTTTCATAAGTAGCAATTTTTAAAAATGGTAATGTTATTATGAAAATAATGAAAACTAGTTTTAAAATTTAATTCAATAAACATATCAACTTATGTATTGTTCGAAAAGATTTTTGAAATGAAAAAATATTTTCATTGAAAGTTTCCTATTACAGTTTATCGCAATTTAATGCAAAAAATAATAAAAAAATTATTTTCAAGAGTAACTGCCACTTTGTTAAGATTCTTTATATAATTAAATTGAGTTTAAGAAAATGTTGAGATTTTTTTTAAATAAATTTAATAGAGGTAATTTTCATGCTGGCTGAATGATGGAAATTTAAATAAAATAATATATTCACAATTTTAGAACCTTATTTGATTTATATTATCTGTAATTAGAAAAATTTTAAATATAATAAGAATACAGATTTTATACAGTTATAATTTCTGTTTTATGTACAGCATAAAAATATATATATAATATGAAATCATTTAAAATTGTGATGATTATATTAAAAAATGCTATTACTGTTTTCAACGGTTTTCATTTCAAAATAAACATTTTGTTTGTCATCAAATACTTCCAGATTAAAAAACATTAATCACTTAAAGTGTTCGTGATTTAAACAATTATAAAAAATTACATTTACTAAAAAAATTTACTAAATCTGACTTTTGACCTCGCAGTAAGTTTCCTATGAGAAATTGATGCAATGATTTACTTGTATTCTTTAAAAACGTTGAATAAAATCATGTTAAACAAGTACCTGATGATTTTATTCCGATTTGTATCTTATTTCTCGAAGCATTTTAAATTATTTACAATATAAATGTACATAAATGAATCGCAAATAGATTTACAACGCAAATAATTTTCTACCCTATTAGCGAGTAAAGTAACAGTTTAATTATCTTCCAGAAGGACTGCATAAGTGATTTTCAATCTTGGCACTGCATTCACTTAAGCAAGAACAATTTACGATTCAGTTTATATTTTCTTTAATGGCTTTTTACGTTTGCAGATATTTTCTGCTGTAATAAAGTACGAAAATAATAGAAATAATGAAGGCACCTTCTTTGGAAATAGAAAATATGCTACTGGATCTTTTTCTGCTGAAAGCTTGTATTCAATTTTACTGTATATTTTACTGTGTATTATATCAATTAAATTTTATTGAGTATCTGACACCCTCTCTTTTCTCCTTTTTATCAAATTGTCTTAAATTAGCCCTTCTGAATGATATTATGAATAAAAAATATTTAATAACTAATAATAATGATTATTATTAGTATAGCTATTGAAAAATGTAATCAAGGCAATTGTATTCATAGTGATAATCACTCAACTCAGTTACTTTGGATGATTCTTTTTGTAAAATTTATTATAACTGTGAATAAAATATATTTTGTTTGATTAACTTTAATTAATTACTTGTAAATGGAAGAAAAAAATAAATAAATGAATTTCATTTTATAATTTTTTATTAAACTGACTTTATAATTTATTGCAAATTATCAGTGCTTCCTTATAAAATTAAATATATTATTTTGAAAATAACCTACTTAAGAGCAAACAATGTAAAAAATTCAACAATTAATATTTTGAATCACCAAAGTACATTTGTAGCAAATTTATTTATTTTTTTTTTTAGTTTTGTTTCGATTTAGTATCCAATAATAGGATACTCAGATCCCTAAATACTTTTTATACAAGATTAATTAAAAATAACTTAATAGACTTAACAATGTAGGTACATGCTATTTTCTTGCTCGGGCACTTTCCTGGACTTTTAACATGTATTGTTGACTTGAAAAAGTAATATTTTTGGTTTTGATTTTTTGCAATATACTTTTTTATTTCTATACTCTGGTTATGGAAAAAACAAAGTAATTAGAGAAATTTTCGAATAATTATTTAGAGCCCGATGCAAAAAACATAATTATTAATGCAACAAAAATAATACACATCTTCAATGATTGATCATCACAATAATTATTAGGAAAAGTCAACGCTTCTTTGAAGTAGTAGTGGTAATACAACGCTCATTTCCCAACACAATACGCATTTTCAATGTAAAAAAATGCTATCACGACAATCATACAATATGAAGAACATAAAATAACAAATGAACAATCATTCAATGAAAAAAGAAAAAGTAGATGCTGTGCATCAAAATGACTTGATCAGTACAGAAATAAGAGAAATTTGATGAGCAATTTTAAACAATTTGAATGACTAATCAATGATAACATAAGGCAATATGTGGAGGATTTGGCCATCACAACTTGGCCTTGCAAGCATTTCATGCCATTCTCGAAATACTTCGTCCTTATGGCTGTCTGAAGGCCTATGCAAGCCAATAACACTATCAAGTTTCACTTCATCTTCACAAGTCTTTGTTGCTTCACTTTTAGTAGAGAGAGAAAACAGTTTTGGCTGAAAGTTTCCATTTAAACCTTCCACACATTCTGTATGTAACCTTTCAAGATCTCCTTCGGTAACCTCTTTTGGTTCATTGATATTCTTATTTTCGTAATCGTCGCAATAACCATCATCATTCCAGTCTATTGCATTTGGATCTAATGGTGGTAACTTGGCGAGTATTTCTTCTACAGTCAGATTCTGTGTAATCCTAAGATTGTTCTCAGGAGGAATTTCAGAATCCACTGTATCTTCATCATGTGTGTCAGACTCTATATATTTAGAAGAGTCACGAAGATTTTCTTCTTTTTTTATCCGTTTCTGTTGTGTCTTAATATCCGTGGTTCCTTTGCGTGAAAAATTATTTTGATTAGAGAGATATTTTTTAACTTCTCCATCATTTTTTGTTCTCAATACATCTTCAATATTCGGCGGTTTAACACTGTGACTAGGTAAAAGATTGGCATTTGAATTAGAACCCCGAGCTTGCAAATCAGCCAGTAATTCTTGAGTGGTTTTCAATTTTGGATTTCTAGAAATACTAGCCAATTTTTCCTTCACACTGTCTTCTATAGACACTTGCTTTTTGACTGATTTGCTACCTTTCTTTCTACCACGTTTTTTCACCACATTGCTTTCAGTGTTTGAGGAAGGTTCTATAAGTTCTGGATTTCTTTCTTTAAGGGTAGGGCTAGGCACTTGCAAGTTATCATTATTACCACTCACAGTTTCGCCATTCAGACGTTGTTTCTTGTTTGAATTACTTTCAACAATAATTGGATCATCTTTTCGTAAACGTTTGTTTGAACTGTGAGTTCTTGGTACTGCTTCCAGTGGATGATTTTGACTACCAGATTTTACTTCCACTTGAGTAACGTTTAAATTTAACCTGTGGTTGCCCGTCGATGTGACTGGAGGTTTGTGTGGAGACACAATTGGTGAATGTGATTGATCACTGTGTAATGATAAAGATGGGCTCGATACCTGAAAAAAAAAAAATAAATAAATAATTGAGGTACAAATTTAATATAAAATAAAATATGTAATCTCAACTTCAGTCAACCATTATTTCGACAATGTTTATAATATTTCAAACTTTAAATTAAAATTTGAATAAAAAAAAAAAAAAATTTTTAGAATGTTACTTCTATTTTCTAAGATTTTTAGAAATACAAAAGTCAACCATGAGAATATTTTTTTTTTTTAAAGCATTTTTTAAGGAGCATAATAACAATGAAAGAAATTAACAATAATTCATGACCCATACATGGGTCATTGCTTAAGTGTTGCCCTGAAAGTGTTAACAATGATTGATAAATTGATGGTTTTCAGCTATTTTCAAATTTTTATTATTATTTATTAATATATAAATATAGTAGATATAAATTTTATACCACATCTGTATATTACAAAAGAACTTGACATTTAACTTCTAAATATTGTCAATTTGTACTAGACACTTGAACATATTTTAGTATTTCTAGGATTTTCTAAATTTTGTAATTGACAAAATAAAATATATTATTTCATTTATAAAGCTATTTTTATTTTTTAGCAGGTAATTTATAGAAAATTATTAAAAGTTAATTGAGAAAACCATTCAAATATTAGTATCACACTTATACAAAAATTAATAGCCCAATTTATTTTGTGCCTTTAGTATATACTTGACCATTTTTGCCAATAATTGGCTGTACCCTGACTGTAATAAATTAAATCTCACTAGAAATTTTTGGGTTATCATCAAGTTATAAATTTTTTGTAAGCAGTATATACAGGGTATCCAAGGGTTAAAGTAATTTTAGTATATTAATAAATAATAAATAATATGGTTATACTTCTAGATTAGGTTATCAGATCTACAAATAAGAAAAATAGAATCATATTATATTGAACAAAATTTAATGCTAAGTAATTGAGACCATTTAGAAAGTATGGAGAGTATTTTATAGATTTTAAAAAGTTGATAAATTATGTATTTTGTTTCAATGCTATATAAGTTTAGGTTTCTTAAAATTATTCATATTGTTTCTAATTTTATGGTTATTTGGAGTAATTAAAGGTTAAAGGTAAGAATGGCTATTCCGTACACTGTCCTTTTCGTGATGCCAAATATTGTAAGCCCTTTAGAGACAAGCACACAAGTACCATCTTTGGTCAAAAACAAAGGTACATTTAAATTACTTAAAGATGCAGCACGATTATACACGTAAGTATTTTATTAGTTTTTTTAATTTTTTTTTTTTTTAGATTTAGTACATATTTTTTGAAAGATACAATATTATATTTTAAAATTCTGATAATATGGGAAAATAATAATAATAAAGTAAAAAGAATCTATTGAAGATACAATCTGTAATGTATAGAAGTAGCTTACATATAGTAATGAATTTATAAAATTGATAGGTTAGAAGTATTATATATATATATGTATATATTAAATAAATGCAGGTGTGTGTGTGTGTGTGTGTGTGTGTGTGTGTGTGTGTGTGTGTGTGTCTGTGTGTGTCTGTGTGTATATGTGTGTGTGTGTGTGTGTGTGTGTGTGTGTGTGTG
>UXGD01005397.1:0-14553 GCA_900474315.1 Torymus auratus
TTTATAATATTATTAATTTTGTAATAAATTCATGAAAATACTGGCTTTTTCCACTAAGCAAAATATAAAGAAAAAAACGTGTTGGCTCGCTTTTCGGAGTCCAAAGGTGACCACGGTCGAATGGGAAATAAAATACTATACGTAACACGGGACGAAAGCACATTTTTCTCTTGGGTGGTTACTACCCTCGAAAACAGATTTTTCCCTCGGGTGATTACTACCCTCAAATGGTCAAATGCTCGGGCAGTAAACGCACCTTCGTGAAAAATCTTGTCGCTCGGGCACTAAACCCACCCGCAGGAAAAATCCTGCTACTTTCGCCCCTTGTTACATAATGTACTATTTTTAATGCCGGAGTTTAGAATAATTCGTTTGAATATTCGAGTGTGTTATGGGTGTTATGAATGAATATTATAAGATTGTGAATAATGGAAAACTTAGTATTTTTTTAAATAGGAGATTTAAATGGCAATAATATATAGTATATAATGGCACAACGTAAAATCTGCATGCAATTTTAATGTCGTATAGAATAGCAGGTTCTAGAATGAAATAAAATGATCAAGAAATTAGAAAATAAATACAAACTTGATGGAAAAAATTATTTTATTTTAATTGAACTCATTTGATGTATATAGTTATAGTTCTAAATTGTTACGAAACATTTCATATTTAACACTCAATTTGCTGTCAGTAATAAAGAACCAGAAAGTACCCATTTTTAGATTGACATACTTTTTACATTTTGATTTATTAATAAGTTTAAAAGCTAATATCGCGGGCTGGGAGTAGTAAAAGTTTGTTTCAAAAAAGCTCCATAAAATCCGCCATTCTCAAAATTTCCCATTTTATGGCCATGTATTATATAAAACTATAATAAAACCATCAAAGTCTTTCACCAACAACATACCAAGACATTGATTATCAAAAACAAAAATTTTGTTTTTTTTTTGACATTAAAGATGTTATAAAATATCCAATTATCGCCTAAATCTTACAATAAATGAAATATAATAAAATCACAGCTCTATTCAAGACCGCGATAAAGAACAATACACCTTCAAAACACCGCTGGAATTCCAGACATCTAATCCGAGCTTTTAATCGCTACAACAGCCGCACGCTTACTCAACAATCAGCCGTCCCAACATTTTATACAAATCGCGGGCGCTCCAACCATTACCCCAACCATCATCATCAGTATAGAGGCGCTCACCTTTCTCCCGACTTCCGTCGTCCTTTACGCGTGTACGAGTCATCGCTCGGACTGCGCGTGGAGGGTCGATCATCGGCCTCGGAAACTCGCGTCCTTCGTCCGCCGCCGATCGCCGGACGATTATTTTCTAAATTAAGCTGCCGCCACCGCCGCCGCTGACCCTGACACGGCGCTTTTTCCTGGTACCGTATTATATATAGGTATATACGGGACTGATTTACTCCTTAACTGTAAAACTTTTCGCGCCGGCGGCGAGGGAAAAAGTCTGCCTTGTCATCGTCCGGTGATTTTTTCGTGTTTATGGTGGGCAAGGGAGTGGATGGTTTCTTCCTTTTTTTTAAGGGAGTGTGGAGGTGTATTCTTGGATCGGGGGAGTTTGTTTGTTACGAGGCTGTTTTCGGATGACGGATGCGTAAGGGATGAAGTTTCGTGGCTGTGTTTTAAAGTTAATTTGTTTTTTTTACATACAGGGCGATGGGGTCGCGGAAAATGGTTGTGGCTATTTGCGCGATGGATTTTTCGATTTTATAGTATATCAATGCAGGTACGCGTGTTTACCATAGTGATGAATTTTTAACGAGAGCTTTTTTTATTGGAAGCTATTTTGTTGATGGCAAAAGTGGTATAGTGTACTACAAAAGTGTGATTGTTTGTCAGTGGAAGAAAAATAACGTAATTTCATTAAATCATAAAAAAGATTAGAATATCGTTGAGTGTCTATTTTTTTCCATAAAATTGTTATTTTCTAAAAATTTTTTTAAAGATTTAATAGTAATTGTACGTATAGTATATGTTTAAATTCAAGAAAAAAAAGGTATGGAAAAAATTAGGCTTACAAAACTAAAATACAACTCGATGCAATCCTGTATCGGATGACAGTAGTAATAGACAAAGTGTAGTCAGACATCAACATTTAATCGACTTTCATGTAACCCTTTTCCCCCCTTTCTTCCAAAATATCCAATGACAGTAGTAATAGACAAAGTGTAATCAGGCACCAACATTCAATCGACTTTCATATAACCCTTTTCTCCCCTTTCTTCCAAAATATCTTGAACAAACCACCAACAATCATCGCAAATATATCTTCTGTACCCTAAACATATATACACCACTTCACAAACGCCGCCCGCAACTCGAGCCGACTGATATCACCTCGAAAGCTTTCCCGTCATCGGCCGCGATCGAAGAACCCATACGACAATACTCGCGACCTCCTTTTCGATTCTGTGCCATCTCCTTTCATCTACCTCCTTAGTACATACCCACACACTTACAAGAAAAGCACGCCGCGTACCTTAAGCTCAAGCCTCTTTCTCAAGGATCCCGTGCGTGCCCACGAATATTCTGCCCTTGGCTCACCGAATGTTTGTCCCCGTCGCGCGCGCGCGGCTATCCTCATGAATATTTAGCTCTTATAACGCGCGACGATATATTTACTTTCGCGCGCATAGGCCATTTTAATGAGAGAGAGAGAGGAGAGGTTCGAGAGCCGAAGCGGGCCCAGGGACTTTAGCCCGCGGCGCGGGAAATTTGAATTGCAGATGCGCACCCGCAGCGAGGTAGGTTAAGAGGATGGCGGTTGAGATGCATCGAGCATCAGCGCTGGTATGTCGTTCGGATTTTTCCTCTCCCCTGGTATCTGATAAATTGGCCGCGTCGTGAGAGGATGAAGGAGACTTTTATCGGAGCTTGCTGCGTTTTATCGATGTAATGAGATGATTGATTCAATCCTAGTATTTTGTAAATATGGTGTTGCTTTTCGAATGTAAATGCTGTCAATAATTAAATAGCTAATGAGAATAATTTTAGAAAGAGATATTATCATATTTTTTATTCCTAAAGTCGATATATATTATTATTGTATAAAAGAAGTACGTGCAGAGTTATACAAAATTTCAAAAGTAATAAATCCAAATAACTCAACGCACAATAAGTCAGCGCTTGCTACTGTGATATAACGAGAGATAAGAGGTTAAAAGCTAATTAGCAGGGCAGATGTAGACTCAACTTTCTCGGAGATATACTCCCTAAAAGTTGTTCGCGTGATGCAATTATAAAGTCAGCTGTTATAGTCTGTTGACGTTTTTACAATTTTCCAAACTTTGACGTATACAACTTCCGAGCTCGCTGTTTATCTCGCCCTTACAAATTAATAATCCGTGATAAAACATTTCCCCCTTTGCAAGTTAGTTAGTTTCGACGTTATAGTGGAAAAAATATAGGACGGAACATGAAACAATCAAAGTCTTTCTTCTACAAACAGATCGCAGTAGAGTATTTAGTATTCGCGTTACACCCTACCACTGAACGATCCACAGTTACACAACGAAATCGTTGTAAACATTTAGCTATTCCTATATACCTCACCTCAAAATAACCCTCCCCCTATACGAAATTCCAATTCACCCTTAACAACCCCGCAACTGCTATACTCATATTACCCATTCCAAAAATAGCCCTCTAATTTTCGCGCACCCAAGCTTGCTCTCTCCACACAACACACACACACCCCAGCCCTAAAAAAGAAAGATAAACCGCCATGTCAACGCACTCGAATAAAACACGAAGGGGCATCTCCATAAACCAGCCGAAAATCAATCGATCACCCCGTAAAAACACACACACATCCTCAGCCAGCCAGACCCCAACGACTCTCTCTCTCTCTCACCCGTAAACCACCCCAGCAATCTCGTCAATAACGAGGCGCGCAGGCAGCAGCAACTACTACCGCTATACTATAGCCCGCGGGACTGGCGAGTAGTCGTCGATCCTCGGATATTGACTCGCGGGAGAGTTATCGCGGCCGCCGGCGCCCCAGCTAAATCACACTCTCTCTCTCTCTCTCTCTCTCTCTCTGTGCGTGCCGCGCCGCGGTGAATCAGCGCGCGAGCGAGTAGCAGCGGATAGGCTGTTACTATGCCTGCGCTGCCATCGGCGACGGCCTTTACTTGTAGGGGCTGCAAGCTCGCGTGCGCGCGCGAATTCCGCGAGGAGCTGGACGGTAAGGTGGGGGGGTTTAATTAAGCGGTGAATGGGGGAAATTCCGACGTGATTTTTGAAGGGAGAGTGGTGGAGGTTTTTGTGGGTGGTATAGGTACCAGTGTTGTGTGAAGGAATTTCTATAGTTGTATAGGTCGGTAATTAGATTCGAAAGATTCAAGTTGTTGTTTCGTTGTGAGTATATAGGTATATATGTGAGGAGGAATGTAAGTGTAGGAGAAAAAAGATGATGTATTTACATTCTAAGCAGTAGCCGTATTTTAATTTTACAAACAAACCATCGGCTGTTACAAGTAAATCATGCTCGGGAATTATCTTGATGCGGTAGATACAGGCATCGAAATTTACAATGCAAAAAATACACGCGGCGATAAATTCAACGTTGATGTATAGTAGATGTTTACATAGGAAACGATCGCTGGTGTAGTGGTGGACGTGAATGTATTTATTTCGAGTGGTGACTACATAAGGTAAATTAGCTTACCTTCGAGCGGGAATCGCCTTGAATTGGACCCGCAGTAAAACATGTCATTTGTTTGTATACCCGTGTTCAACGACGCAATTTTCAAAGCTGACATCGTGTTAACACGCGAGAAAACAGCTTGAAGTGAGAACCGTTTAGTATACATTGTTCATTTTCTTAATAATCTTTTTCTTCGTTTCAAAAATACTTTTTTGCAATATAAGGTAAAATAGGTAGTAGTGGGACAGTTTAGAGCATACTTTTTTTATAATCTATTCTACTACGAAAACTAAGCATAATACATAAAAACTAATAACCTCAGCAGATAGCTCGTCTTGCGAGGTTTCTATTTCAAAAAAAGAACGTCTTTTTTCATTGCTGGTGTATTAAAACAATCGCAATAAAAGAAAATAACTATCGTCTAGTGTAGTGGGACACCGTTATTTAGTTGGGAGTAGTAGGGGGACGTCCGTTCGGATGCAATAGTGGGACTATATACTTTTCAACGTGTTTCTGACTATCCCACTACTGTGATATGGAAATGAAGAGGTATCTAAAGTGGGACAAAAGTTGTGTTGTATGTATTCTGAAAATTCATGTTATGCACTAATTTGTGGAGTAAATCAACAAAATAACAACTTGACTACATAGCTAAGATCACAAATAATGCTAATAAATTAATGTTGTTATCGCCTTAATTCACTATTAATTGTTTATTGTATAGATTTTTTACTGCAGTCCCACTACTGGTCCCAAAATTGGCTTTGTCCCAATACTGCTACCTTTACCTTAGGTATTTGGGCAGACCCACATTATTTGAAATCTTACAAAAATCAACATATCGACTCCCAACCACTACTGTTCTACCCTTCCACACGTCCGCACTTATTAATCATCACACGATCACCACACACACGCTACCTAAAATCCAAAAAATTAATTAACCTCATAAATTCCAAAAATCCAGACACACCTATACACTCTTCCACCCAATAAATCACATCCTAACACAAAAACTTCTTCTCCCCCTTCACTTCACTTTCTCCCACCCTCTCAACCCCACAATTATAAATTTCCATTTTCACCTCGGCTCCCTGCACCCTACTTCGCCCTCTCGATCCTCGGCCATCGTCGTAAGTCGTTCGGTCGCCGGCGAATAAAGTATAGGCAAGAGTCTCCAAGATAAATCCACTCGCGAAATAATGTGTCCCCCGCTGCGGCGCGCCGAAAGCTCTATCCTTCCCCTACCTATACTCCCCTCGCGCGGTTTATCAACGAGAAGCAACGTGTACGTGGTGTGCACGCGAGGAGAGGGGAAAAATGCACTAAGTGCCGGCGCTCGTAAATTCGCGGCTTCTTCGCTTCCCTCCGGATTTTACGGGCTTGAGAAGTATGTAAATTGAAGGTTGAGAGGGAGAGTGGAGCGCTGGTGCGTTTGGTTAATAAGGAAAAATATTGTAGTGCTCGTGGATGCAAAAGTATAATTTTGATTTACCTGTATTGTCTTCGATACTGTCGACAATTCTTATATTATGTGTTTTTTGTGAAAATTGTAGAATGGTTGGATAAAGCGATTATCATGAAGTATTTTTTCTCATAATGTTTGTTTTATCATACTTTTAATAACTGCCGTTTATTGTTGATTTTTTATGAAAAGCTTATTTGGTTCAGAATTAATTTTTACACTTTTGTGATAAACCTTTTCAATGTTCATGTATGAAATCGTTTAAGGTCTCTTTTTACCCAGTTGTTGTTTAAAGATTGCAGTTTAAATTATTGACGACAGACTAAAAAATAGATGTTTTGTATTTACCACAAAAAAAATTCAGAATTCAAATAACAGATATCTAACCAAAACTACTTTATATAAACTAAATATTTAACAACTATAAAAGAGATGATAATGGATGCCTCATGCCCGAAATTCCCGGCTATTTATCGCCACCGCGAGCGCGCGGCTTAAAATGCGACAAGTTCCACGACTTCTGCGGTTTAAAATGAAAAATTCCTATGAAGTTACGCTTTCGCGTGCGGCGATATTTCAGCGGTTTGCGGGATCGTAACGCTATATGCGCGCGCGGTAGAGCATTCCACGAGGGAGGCGATCGCGTGCGCGCTCAGCTATTTCCGAAAAAAAAACAATACGCGTGCACTGTGATATTGCGATGCAGCTCATTAAGCTGAAAATACAGGTGGGATGCGCGTCCTCCGCATTTTTGATCGACTTTTTGAAATCAGTCATTATTTATGATTTCTCGCGGTTCACCGGTTTTCATATTTTTACGGTTGACATGTATACGCGCGCGACTGCTTCGAGCTATATTTGACAATAAGGTTTTATGAAATTTTATAGTCAAAGGATGATTCGTTTGTTGTCAGCTTTTTTTTACTACTGTGGAGGAAGGTAACATAAAAACTTCAATAAATCGGAACACAATAAGCTGTCCACGGTAAAACAAAAGTGGCTTTTGCCTTCAAAAGTTAATTAAATGAACAATTCGTAAAAAGATAAACTAACTCGGATTTTTTATAAAAATAAAAGAATAAATATCATTTTTATCAATTTATTAAAATCAAACAAATTCAATAAACAAAACTCAGCATACCGAAAATCCCATAAAAAACTAAACCAAAATACTGCACCACCGATGAGAGATGAAACAGCACCTCGGCGTCGTCACACTCGTTTACTCGCATCACCGCGCAAGTCAACCGTTCGTCGATGCACGACCGCCCGCGCAATTTGTAAGACTACAGGCACTCTCGCGCACGGGTCTGGTCTCTTTCGTCGCCGCACACACGTGCGCACGTGTCCGGAATGGGGCTACACTCTACCCTGCTTTTTTCCTCGCTCGGTCCAATAAACCTGGCGACCGTTTTTTCGACGCTTCTTTTTTGTATATATACGCTCGCCGCGTCCGTTGTTATTACGGATGATGGATGATGATGGCCACAAGAGAGAGAGAGGAGGGCTTTGTTTTGGTTGAGCGTGAGATTAGAGCAGTGGATGATCCCATGGAGAGGAAGAAATTGATGGGATTAGAGCGCCGGGACCAATTACAAAATAGTGTGTAGTTGGGGTGGGGGTGACCATTTGTTTCGGCGCCCTGATGGGATGTTATGGCCGAGATTAATTCGAGGAGATATGTTTGCGCTGACTCTGTATGAAAAGGTATGAAAATTAAGGGAGGGAAGGAGATGCGCGGCTGGGTGTGCTTATCAGAATGTTAACGCGCGCGGTAAGTAGAAAAGGTCGAGTGTGGTGAGACGTGTACGTAGTTCCGGTTTAGTAGCTTTTTTTTTGTACAGCTTTAGTAAAATTTGAAAATTGGAGAATGACAACAGACGAACGGTCGGTGGGGGAATGCAGACGATCGTACCAAACTAATAAATTGAATAGAGCTAGAAAAAATATTAAATTAAGAAACAACAAAATTTAATCCGGTCCAATTAAATTTTAAAATGAAGGAAAAAAATTTGTTTTTTTTTAATTTTAATGAAGGGAAAGTTGAATATTGTTGTTATAAGCGCTTTTCGTACCAAAAACTGTTATTGCGTTTAAAATGTTAGTATTAAGTTTGTATATTTTAATTTTATATCTACCGGATCGCGTACAGATGCCTCGTGCATTTCTGCTATATACATATTGTTTGTACACTATACACATCTGTATTTTACTTTAGTAATATACTAAAGTGAACTGATTTTTTGAATAAATGAATAAATGAAATAAATAAGGGTGAAGATCGCTAAAAATAAGTAGAAATATCGAGATTTCATGCGGCATTCAATAGTAAAAATTGTAAAAAATAACTTTTGAAATATTTCCCCATATATACACATCAGGTGAATATATATGCAGATGCTTAAATTTGCATGGATCCTATATCCTCTTATTAGCTTTAACATTCCTTGTTAATATTTACCCAGAGGACACTCGCGGACATTTTTAGATTGTCTATGTTGTTTTCAAGATATATTTTTATAGAAAATAGTTAATTTAGTTTGAAATCTTTTTTAGTTTCTTTTTATTTTTTCTTAAAAGCTTTTATATTGAAAAGTGGAAAAATTGAAAAAATTTTTCAATTAAGGTGCAATAGGATATTTTAGTATCTTTTTCAAATACTAGAAGTGAAACAAAATAAAGACAGCCTTATAACTTCTACTGTAAAGTTAACAAGGAGTGATACCGTAGTCTCCGACAATCTTAAATGACGTTCTAGCTTAAACATCTTCGTTTTATTAAAACTTCTCCAGGCCCTTAACACAGCCCTTTCGTCTCCTTTGCATATTCTTCGTCCCTTCTTATTTTAAAAAGATTAAATGAAAATCTGACAGAAACATAGAAAACCCATTGAAGATAAGTTGTAATCTTCGTTCCACGTTACACAAGTATGCAACCCAGTACATCCTTATTGTTAAATAAAAATAATGCACCAATCAATGGACAAAAGCTGCGTAATCGGCCTCGACATTCCTCAACGTAGTATACATCACTCTCAACACCTCTTGGGGAAAATTGGCCATTAAATTCCGGGCGGCTCGCTCTCCCCACGGTCGATTGCAGACGAGAGTATATATATATACATATAGAGCCTGGCGACAATTCTTCTGCCGGCCCTCTCGAACGATAACACACGCGCGCCAGGATATGTTTGGACACCCGCGTGGGGAGTAGTAGGAGTAGTAGTATAGAAGGGAAAAAACGGCCTACTCTCCCTCAGCCCGCCGAAAAAGAAAGAACTCGATATTTCCGGGTCGCGTGGCAAAAGTCGGGCGACCTTCCAACTCTCCCCGCGTGCGCGTCACGGCCGATTTTGTCGTGAAATTGGCGATATCCGGTTATTTATGCCGGACTCGATACTTTTTACTTTCCTGCAGGTGCGAGCGCGCGTATGATGCAAGAGCCTTGAGATAGTCAAATCGATAGTCAAAATTCATATACGTCGAGAGGAGGTTGCGCGAGAGTGTTTTTAAGGATGTAAAGAAAGAAAAAAGAGGTTAATTGGAATCACTATCAACGAGGACGGCCTGAGACGAAGGTTCTATTTAGCGTTGAATATATAGGAGTGCGCGAGCCATCGATGAGGAACTTCGAATGCCAAGTGAATTATGACGAGGGGACGCGTGGGAAGTGAGCTTTTAACGAGTGGACTCTGCGCGACTGGCTCGTAATCAGCGCTTGAATGTCTTTTTTTATTAAATTCGTTTGATGAAAGTATATAACAGACAAATATGACCAGTGGGAGGTTTATGTACACGAAACACGTTTCAATTAGAAATTCCGTATTTTATTTATAAAATATATTAATTTCATATTAATAGAGCTTCAATAATTTTTGCAACAAATTTATGATTTGTATGTAGCGCTTGTATAATTAACTTATAAGTAGTTGAAAATGAACAAAAAAAAAATAGATAATTTTAAAGTCGTACTATTTTGCACATTTTATCGAAATCAGAACCGCTATTCCCAAGCGTAATAATTTTTTATTGCAGGTACGTACTTACAAGGTCCTTAAATATAGCAAAAAGTAGTCGATAATTTTATTTTTATAGAACGTACGAGTTCCCGATTTAGTGGAGCGTAATGTCACTGAATAAATTTTTATTTTTATTTTATTACAGTTTAGAGGCAGCATCATTTAAGAAAAAAAAATGAACGGTCGTTTATTTAAATTATTTACGAACCGAATTCGAACAGAAATATTTCGCATAAAAAGAATCACTGATTAAAATTGTCGAGAAGAATAGAAAAGAATAAAAATGTAACGAAAAAATTGAACTTCCAATAAAAAGGGAATTTGCATTCGGTATTGGTAAGAACTGGTTTACATGCCGAATATTTCAAGAAATTCAAGTTGAGCTTTTACAATAAACCTTTATTGACACTTCAAAGTACAACATCTTTGTTTAAATATAAAACACAATGAACAAAGTTCCAAACACACTACAATAAAATCCATGTTTAATTCCACACAGGAACGCTAACAAACATCCGCCGAGAATTTCGTCAGGATACCTTCGGCACACTTGATTATCTCCAATCACACACGGCTCGTCCCTCTCGAAGAATTCAAGCTACAACACTCGCCTCGAAATCGTCTCGGCGCACGCACACGGCTCTGATTTCCGCCGACTTTATTCTTCCTAACAAAGGCTGCCACTGCAATTCCGATTCTTTTTTTTGCTTCTCCTCCCCCCGCATCTTTCGTTTATCGATTTCGCGTGCGCGGGTACGCGGCTTCTTAAACTACTCACGTTCGCAATAGCCCGAACGCCGCCGTGGCTGATTTATATCGGACCGAACGCGCACCGCTGCAAATTGGCCCCAGCAATGGGAAGGGGTAAAGAGCGTTTATTTTTGCGGGGCGCGCCCTTTTTAACGTCGGATTTAATTCGACGGTGGCTAACCGGAAGTGCGCCGAGGTTTCCTGAATTTAGGGGCGAGTCGAGGGACGAGCTTTTTGTTTTCACGGTTAAAAGGCGTGCTTCAAAATTATTGAAGTATTGTTGAAATAGAATAACGACGATAAATACAATGTTTACAGAGTTGAAGAAGTAGTTTCGTGATTTAATTGTGTATTCAAAAAGTAAAGGAAACTAGTTGCTATGTGTGTCTTCATTTATTTTTTCAGAAATTGTTTGCGTCCTTGAAGAGGAAGCTAACATTCTGTAGTCAAAAATGCTTTAGAATTTTTTATAATTTTAAAATCAATATGCATATAGGCATGCGAGTGTACAGTTCATATATCTCAACATAGCTTTGATCGATTTTAAACGGAGCAAGATTTTGCGTTTTTAAGCCGAAATACTTATTATTTTTTCAATTTATAAGGAGAATTACTATATTAGTATTAATACAACCAAGAAACCACCTGTCAATGAATTGGAAACGGTTTTTGGTTTCTGTTAATGTCTTGTTGTTGTTTATATATGAAATTTTTTACAACATAATATTTTAAGCCTTCTAACACCAAACTTATGTGGTTTGAGTGATTAAATTCAAAATCGCTTATTTTACATTAAAACTCGAAAATGAAAACTAAAAGTGAAATTAAGTATCCTACAAACAAAATCATAATACCAGGTAGTAGGCGTCCGCGACTAATAAAGGCGATATTTGCTTGAATATCTGATTTACTAAGTCTTGTTACATTATTCCAAACTTGCCAGATTCCTGATTCTATTATGCTTTGTATTTTATTTTCAACTTTTTCGACAAACGGTGATCCTTTGTTGAAAATAAATGTACCATAGTCGTACTGTATTAGAGGATAAGATACTTTTATGATTGGCATTCCATCATTATCTTTAAAGTTATTGATAAAGTAAGTTGCATAAGTGAGTGGCGCAATGCACATGCGGTCTCTTAATTTGAGCATCTTCATAATACAATCTTTACCCACAGTAATCCTTTCAACATTCCGAAAAACCACTTCTGTTTCTCCAATGATATCTTTATTTCCATATATTGGCAATGATGGTTTATTTAATTCGTGTAAAGCATCAAATGATATTTCACTTCTTCGGATTACGCTATTATCAGTTAATGTAGCAACAGTATCAGCGGAATACTTTATAGACATTAGAGCTATACTCAAATAAATGATCCTTTCCTTATTCATTTTCGGTTTTTTAGATACAATAGTTAATAAGAGTGAAAAAATATTCATACTTGTCCAATTTCTTGAATCGAATTTTAGTAGTTTAGTTGTTACTAAGATGGTACATATAATTACAGTTGAAAAACTCAAATGTAGAAAAATAGGTTTTAAATTATCTAAATCGTAAAAACGTAGAATTGGTACGATTAAGCAAACGTATTCAGGATAAAAGGGTTTACCAAACAGCACGTCTTTATTATAAATTTCATATCTTGTCAGGAGTTGTACAAATGTGATATTGAAATCTTCATTGTATAAGCGTTCAATCAAATTATTTACATTATTAATGTTGAAATTATCTACAAGATTTATAGTACCATTTAAATGTTTGGACAAGGCTTGCATAAAGTTACACTCCAATCCGTAGCAGATTACTTTTTCATTCGATTGTTGATCCATAGTCGCGTATGGTGCCTTATTATACGGAAGAATATTAAGGACGAATCCATTAATATCTTGTAGTTTATCAGGAAAGAGAGCTTCTTTTACTTTTACATCATTTTTATTAAATATTTTCTTAAAAGGATTATACTCTAATATAACTTCGTTTCTGTTATCCGCTATTGTTATAATAACATCCAGGAATTTTAATGACCAGGCGAATTTTAATAGTTCTTGTAATTCAATTTCAGATGAACTACATAAATTATTGTCACTGTAGATAATTATTAAACATCTTGGTCTCATATATAGCGGTGCTGATTTCACAAGAAACTCCAGAGTACTTTTTAAATTCTGGATGTAGAATTCATTTTGATGCTGAATAATCACATATACTGTCTCTGATCGCGAGTTATGAAAAATGGGCAAATTTACAGATCGATTATTATGAAAATTCTTGACATTTTCTATATCAATTGAAAACACTGGAAAATATTCGGTTACTTTTTTATAAACACAATTTGTTTCGGTACGATTGTCACTACTTTTTGTACTCGCAAATATTGTTACATAAGAAAAATTTTTTTCATTGAAAAATATTTTCTGCATAACTCGGTCCAACCAATGTTGATTTTCAGTAACTACAAATTTAATGACATAACCAATAAGAATTAAACTTATAAAAATAATACATCTCATAGCTTGTTCTGCTTTAAAATATGTTAACCGATGAACATCAATGGTTTCTGTACTGACTGTTACGATACATTATTGAAAGGTCAGCACAACATATAATAACTGTATGTTCAATTAAATGAGGATTGTTTTGTAAAAAATTAATTAAAATAAATAAATATCAAATGTATGTACATGGAAAATAACTCGATTTATTAACAAATACGGAAGATTAGCATATAACACACATATAATTAAAATCGATGAATATGCACGACGCGCTCACGATGATTCGCATATCTTTTTTACCTTATAATATTTGACTTGAATTTAAAAGTGGCTTTATGGATCGCATAAATCGTGGAAAATAATTATCACGCCTAACAATTAACGCTTTCAAGTACTTAGCTAGCGAGTGTGTGACGTTGCTCTCGTTGGCTCTTTCCGTGGCTGGCCGTCGCTCGCTCCAAGGATGCCCGTCTTCTCGCTTCTTCATAGGACAATAAGTAGAATGGCCTGTAGTTTATATCACCTGAGTTGTGATTCGGCGCGTCGTTGGCCATGAAGCCGAGCCTCCTTTTATTGCGCAGCCAGTGCCTGCCAATTGCGCAATAGCTGTGACAGGTGAGCGTCGAGGATGGTGTGCCTCTTGGACTGGAGCAACAGAAGAGATGGTCAGTGCGACGAGCGGCGGAAAAAAGAGAGCGAGTATAATGGGCTCGCTTGTTTTGTAGCTCGTCGAAGGAGCGCTATAGAAAATAGCGCCCTCAGCGACCCGTGGATTCGAAAATAGTTTTGCTTGTCAGAGTTTTGTACGCTTCCGATGATTGCGCGCGAACTTTGAAACTGCACTACGTTACAAGTATATTTATTTTCTAAATTAGACCACTTACGTTAATGTTATTCTAGTAACGAAATTTTCTTTTAAGGGTTCATACCACTTTATCACTTTCAAAAAAATAGATTTCTTTTTTTTATGGATTTCGAAAGCAAAACATATCAAAAATACTGTGTAAAAATTTTAATACGATCCGATCATTGCAAGTGTGTGTTTTGTCGATTTTAGTTTGGCGCACTCTATGGCGATTATAAAGAAAAAACTTTAAACGCGTTTTTCTCAAAACCACTTTTTTTCGGTTGTTGGGCAC
>UXGD01005398.1:0-14549 GCA_900474315.1 Torymus auratus
CCTGCAATCTTAGCTTTCTATTATTGATCAAGATCCAATGCAGCTACCTCGTTAGAGCATCGAACCGAATCTCATTTATCTGTTTCCATTCCATCTATAGACGACAACAGCTAATACTATTATAGGAAAAGACAATAAAATAAGGGAAAAAAATGTGTTTTTTCCAATCGCCTCCTTAACGGTCACAAAGAAATTCCTTCATCCTTCTTCCTCCAAAATAACACACACTTTTTCCGCAACCACTGGTCCTCTCCGCCGAAAACGCTACCCTTTATCCTATACCACATAATAGTTCCGTTCCCGTGTGAACTCAAATAACGACATTATACCGTCCAATTCACTCCACCTCTATCCCCCGTGCGCTAAAATATTCCAGCGTCCAGCGACGCCGCCTCGTGGCCGGATGCCTCTGCAATGCAAATCTCTACAGTTCGCGCCTCCATCTCTATGTATATATACATATATACATATACACCGGCGCTCCTCGATCATCGTCCGTTGTTAAAAACGTTATACGGCGCCTCTCTACTCTCTCTCGCTCTCTCGCTTGCAGTTTATAGGATGCAAATTCCAGGCAGCTCTTTTGTGCGCGCACAATGCAGGCAGCCCGGTGCGATCAATGGTTCGTTCGTGGAGCGCCGATAAGAAATTGCGGGTTTATGTTTTTGTTGGAGAGACAGAGAGAGAGAGGGATGGTGTGGGTGGCGAGAGGTGAGTTATGGTGAGATGAAGTGTGTGGGATATCGGTCAGCGTGATATGCTTGAGGATTTTTGTTTATTCTGACGCAATTTTTTTGACTGGGAAGTTTTTTGATATCGTGGTATAGATAGGAGGATGGTGATGGAGGTGCATCCGGTTGATTTTCGATTGTTGGTATAAATGCAAGTGACGAAGTCGAAAAAGGTAGTGAGTATCAAGTTCTATGAAATGAGTATAGATAAGTCAAGGTATATCATCTAATTAGATAAAAACAAGAAAAACTACTTTTTATATTTTGTTAATTTATAGGTATGCGAATAAATTTTTGATTATATGTAGGATGACTCGTCCAGTACCTGAACCAGCAGAGATGAACATTTTTCCACAAAAATCGTTATAATAAAATATATTTTTAATGTTTCTGACTTCAGGAATCACTTTCCCCCAAATTCAAACTTTACAAAAAGTCATGTATTGACTAACCAAAATCATAAAAGCATTTTATTTAAGCGATTGAAAATATCACGTGACCCGTTCATTTACTGGCGTTAGCCGTTATTCATCTATGAGCCGAGTCAGCCTATATATAAATATGCATCTTTCTTGTCGATATTATTTTTACTGTTTGAATCGCTGGCAGGGGCATTTCAATTGGTTATAAATACGTTGATTCGTGGATAATCCAGATCCACGAAAAAAATCATTTCTGAACTCGACATGGGAAACGTGTTTTCACTTTCATTTTGGTAACTATGCATCGCAAACCTTTTTGCAACACTTGGATTAAGACAGGCTAAAAAATGTGTCTCATTCGCGACGTTCTCATCTAATTTTCCAATACGCTCATCAATTTCAATTCCATCTCACAATCCAGCGGTAACAAAGACCCTCAATAAACTTGGCTAACTCAATGATTCCAGAACACTAACAACACCAACAAGAACAACAACACCCTGCTGCAAATCCAAATTTTAACTTCAGACGCCGCAAATCACTTCCGTGTTAATAATCAAACCACGACAAAATTATGCACGAGAGAGAGAAAGCCACCCGCGCAACTAAACTGCTACACTCGCGAACGAAATTTCCGCTTGCCGCCACAGCCTCCCAGCGACGTTTCATCCCGGCGGCGCCCCTCATTCTCTCTCGCATACCTCGGCGCGCTTTGGATTAGAAAATTCCACCGACTAAACGGTAACGAGCTTCCCCCTTCCCTCCACTCTCGCTCGCCAAAGAAGACGCGCGCGCGCGCGTCGAGCGGTAAAAGCAATATGGCTGGCAGCGGCGGGCAACACTCGAATGCACTTAATGCACTTTAATAAAACGTCTTTGAGTCGCCCGGGAACACAATGCGCGCGCTTGCGGGCCAGGAGCATTATCTCTTTATACGCCCGACGCTTTACGCGCGCGCTCGCTCGTATAACCCGCGTGTTCGCGCGCATTAATTTTCCCAGGGATTTTTCCTCCGTTTATTATCTCGGTAGTCGAAGTGCGTTTTTTACGGCCGATGGCGCTGGCACGTGCCGTTATAGTACGTCTGTGTGCGCCCGCGCGTGTGTATACAGAGGAAAAGTTGTCGAGCGCCGATCGCGCGGGTTTAGTGCTTTCGTGTTCGATTATCGTCGAGGAGCGGGCCGCAGCGATGACTTTGTCCAACTTCCTTCCTGGTTCGCGAGGCTGCCTGCATTTATGGGACGGTGAAAAATTGAAAGGGTAAGTAGAGCAGGCGCGCGGTTTTCCTCTTCTTAATTTACGCCCCCAGCCGTTGCGAGAGTTTGCGTATAAGGGGATTTTTGTTGCAGTTGGAGAGGATTATTTAAGCTTATTTAAGCTCCGACTTTTGTTTGTGCGCGCTCGTTGTGTAGTTAATAATAAGGGGCGAAGGTTTATTTTTTCGTTTATTAGGAAAACTATGTAGTTGAATATTATATATAAAAATGGAAATGAGGGATTAGCAATTTTGGCTTTATATAGTTGCTCGTAATGTTCCGAAATATATTTCAAAGGGACTATGCAACTTCGTGAACTGATTTCACGTAGCGTTATAATAGTAAAATAATAAACTTTACATCCCAAAAACTAAGACAGTCTCTAAAACCGCATCCCTGGCACGTTACCATAATTTTTTCTACAAGTTACAGTGCATATATAATATTTACAGAAACCAGCTAAAACCTACACTGCGCGTAGAAACAGATAAAAAGTTTTATATCTCGCGGGCAAAGCTCTCTATCCTCTACTCGCCACTCAAAACATTAATCTAATGCAGTTGCTGGTAGAACGACACGCAGCTGTGCACGTGCGCAACAGCAAAAACGCGGAATCAGTTGGACGGTTTTGCGTTCGCATCTCGCGCGCGCTTAATCATTTGAAAAGCCCTCATTATTCACCAACAAAAGCGGAAATTCAATTATTCACGGACGAACGTCGACAAACTCATGCGCGCGGCCATATCCAACTGTACTTGAGCTGTACACTCGACCGCTCTCGCGCATTAAAATATTTTTTTAATATATAAAAGGATAAGCGCGCGTGATGGGAGCGAAAAAAAAGTTGGACGGTAAAAGAAAAAACGACAGAGAGTCGGAATAAAATGTATGTACGTGTTGTTGGATATACGTTTGGGAGATACCATGGCAAAATAAGCCAATCGAACGTCCAAGGATTAAATCGATATAGGCCGCCGCTGCCACGCGCGAGTTCGGTTTCCCGAAAATCGCTTTGAAAATGGATTCGGCGCGGTGAAATCAATTTTAACGATACTACGAGCGACTCGACCCGTTATGTGGCGAAAAGGAGGGGGCCGAGAGCCAGTCTTAATGGGACTGAGAGAGATTTTTTGCAGTTTTAAACGGAAAGTAGTTGCACGGGAAAAGGATTGCAGAATAAAGTGAATTGTTTAAAATGGCCAATTCCAAAAATGCGTGTGCGAATTGTTATCGATATTTTTTGTACAATTGGAAAGCAATTCACAGTTATATATCAGCTATTTTTCTCTATTATTATGAAGCGAATAATTTTAAGCATATCGAATCATCTATAAGATTATATCATTCTCCATTATCACGGTTAACCATACTTAAAAAAAAAATACAAAATTTTTATTTTATGCTCCCAAGCTCTTTCACTAATTTTGGCCTCATCCAATCTCCTATTAACACAGAGCAACCAACGCACTCGGCTTACCCTGTCACCTCGAAAACTTTCAATCACTTACTGTAGAATCAACTCTAGGTCACGCCGTCCATTGCACACAAGCAGTAGTTTCACAATGACACCAGCGGACACAGCAATGATTACGATAAACATCTGTTTCACGCGGTATACGCGGATTCCCATGGGACCGACGCCGCGTCTCGCTCGTAAAGCGCGAGCATCATCCACAGGGCAAACCTTTGACTTGGCCTCGTCGTCACGTGCACAGAAGGTAAAAGGCGAATCGTTAAACGCCTGACGTTAATTAATTATTCGCTTATCGACGGTCGCCGTCAGAGGTATTATGGGAGTTTATGTTGGGAGAGGGTATCTGGGTATGGACATTCCTTTGACTGCTGGATTTTTGAGAAACTGGAGATACTGGGTAATCTGCGAACAACCGTACATGTAAAACGATCTGAGTATGAAGAATATTTTTCTTTTTCATTTTTACTATAGAAGTGTTGGATGAAATATCGACTTTTCTATACTTATTTTATTAAACTTCGCTTTACTCTTTTCAGCTTCGTCTTCACTTCTTTCCACGGTTTTCCTTTTTATTTTCATATTTTGACAAACTTTAAACAATATTATTGATTTTATATGCTCAGGTGCATCCTATTTTGAAAGAGTGACCCTCAAAACAGGCCGGCTTTCTGGGCCTTGAATAAGGAGCTAAATTTTATGCTGAATAAAAAAGTTTATGATGCAATGTAAAAAAAGTTAATATGTCCAATGTATAATTGTTACAGCTGTGAGTAATATATGGCTCAGATATGGGAAATTTAGAACCATACATGAGCCACATATGGATCCATATCGTTCTTCGTTCCTGAATATATGGGAAAAACATTTGCGATAATTTTCAGATAGATGGAACGATTTAAAATCGTTAAAAATGGAATTTCTTATATCTGAGCCATATATTATACTTACAGCTGCAACAATACATTGGACATATAAACTCTTTTTACGCCGGAATATTACTCCTAGCAAATGTTCAAGTTGAGTCCATTTCTGAGTTTTGAGGAATGTGAGGCCACAGTGTGGTAAAAGGAGGGATGAGAGATGAATAATAGCAGAATTATGCATAAGATGGGTGTATATTATGAAGCTGTCCCTTTTTCATCGATCAATTAAACACGTGTATCAGTACGTATGCATGTGCTAAAGTTCAGGATGTCCACTCTATTTTTACCTGCAACTTGAAATGGATACACCTTCTACTTTAGTCTGCTGTCATTCATTTTTCATTCCTCCTGTTGGCCCACTTCAACCACCCATTTCTCAATAGTGAGAAATGGATTCAACTTGAAATCTTTTCAGGAGTAATATTTCATCATAAACTTTTATTCAGCACACAATTTGGTTCGAAATTCTCCGTCTAGAAAACAGACGATTTTTGGGGTCACACTTTTCACCTCCGTACCGAATAAATTATGAGATTTGAGCATTTTAAGATTTACTCTGTAAATGTAAAATAATGAAAAAATCACTATCCAGTAGTTAAAAGTCGTGCACTTTCGAAATTATGAACTATGAACTTCGAAATAGTGAGCATCCACAATTTTATTAGTGCACATTCACTTCTTAAAATAGCTAAATTAATTTTATTATTTGAAAGAGTAAATATGCCACTATTGAAATAGTGGATGCCCAATATTTTGGTAATGCACAACTTTTAACTAGTGAAATAATAATTTTTCACTATTTTACATTTATTGTTCTAAAAGATTTAGAAACTACACAAAAGTAACGTTAATTCGCGAATGCATAAAGAGAGTATCACATGCGTATGGATTCAGTGATGATGGTCTTTTTAGGATAACAATGCACGTCTAACGAAATTCCAGGTCTTACAAGGGCTTTACGAGAAAGGAAAAATGAATTTACGAAATACGAATAACGTGGTTTACTTATGCTGGCACGTGTCTCTTATTCTCAGTATTTTATAGTACAGTAGCCCCATCTCATCCTTATTCTTTATATTTCTTTCTCGTTTCATATGAAGTCTCTTATTTCCCCTTTATTCAATTCCGTATCTGTTCCCCGCTTGTTTTTATTTATACTTTTATGAATGCAGCTTTGCTCCTCAGAAAGATTATTTTCCCTTTCTTATTTTCCTTATGTCCCATAAAAAGAAATATTAAACAATTTCTACCATACAGCAAATAGAAACCTTTACCCCCACGAGAAAAAAAAACGCAAATGTGAACCTACAGCAAGAATTTCGTAAAAAGAGTCATAATTCACTCGTTCATTCCGCATTTTGAGCCAACCTTTGTAGTATCGAAGAGCGCTTCGCGGTCCTCTACTCTCTAAATTTAAAATAGTCATACTAAATAGTATAGTCATAAAATATTTTATTAGTGTGTTGAATTTCGCTATTTTAAAAAACTTAATATACGCTATACTTAAATAGTAGATGCTCACTATTTCCGAGTGCTTATTCCCTATTTCAAAATTGCACGACTTTTAACAACTGTGGATAGTGATTTTTTCTCTATTTTAGATTTACAGAGTATAATATATATACAACGTTTAATCCGCGTTGGCTTGGCACGCGCATCAGAATAAAATTGGTGGACTATGAGTAGCCCTGGAAAGAGTTAAATATCAATTAGCTCTCGCCGGGGCTATTGATCCAGCGCGTTACTGACACTGTACTTTTTTTTTGCAGGTAGGAAGGAATTCGCGCGCTGCATTTTTAGTGCTGCCGATGTGTTCCTTTTTCGAGGCGCGACGTGATTTATGAACGGAATTGCGGGATGGCACAACACGACGGATGCTTTTATGATGCAATTTATTATGTTAAATCGTTGGGTATTGTTTTTGTACGTTTTTGACAATATTATACGTGCATTGCGATTCCGGTCTAGAATTTTCAGACTTATATATGTTATAATGAAAAATGCTAATCTAGGACCTCGTTTCATCATATATTATTATTAAAAATTGAAGTTACAGATGATATTTTTCTACTTTAATAAAGAAAAAGCGCTTTTGTGATAATTTCGAAAAGGTTGTTTTTTTTAAAGCCATTGTTTCGAAAGCGAAAAAGATAGCTGAAACAAGCTTTCATTAGTTTGTCAAAATTAAAAAAAAAACAAAAATTTTGGATTAAAATTGAGCACTCGGTACTAAACCGTTATGCATTTTTTTCACCGCTTAATTTGCAAAAAAGCAAACATTCCGAACGAAATTTCCGGCACTATAACAGCCGAATTCTCGGCGCCACAAAATAACTCCATAACCATTCCACCCCCGCCTCCCAAACCGTCACTATTTATCCAAAAATCGTCCGACCCGCAGCCTCACAGAGCGTTCTATGCAGTTAATGAAATATTTCGCGAACCGGAACCGCGCGCGTCCCCGAAACATCATCGATCGTCCCGCTCCATATATATATACGTGCACGCGTGTACTAATAAATCAGCGGCCGCTCGTAACAACGCGCGTCACATCCTCTCTCTCTCTCCCTGCCACGTTTTAGCGATGCTTTATACAGAGACACATACTTGCTCACCGCGGCTATTGTAATAATTTAAAATTTTTACACACCGCGCGAGCGAATAAAACGCCGCATGCGCGAATAAGACGCGCGCTACTCCCGCTTTACGGCAATAATTTTACAAGCGCCTATACTGTTTAGAACACAGAACGTGCGGGCGCGCTTTGTTTTTTTATTACTCCGCGCGGCGAGTGCATTATAAAAAGGCTACCATGGCCGCCGCCGGTACTCGCAGTAAAAGCTCTCCTCGAAGGAGGAAAAAATTCGCCGCTGCGAAATGTAAAGCCGCTTGGCCGATAAAACAGGCGGCTTTTACGGCGGTTTTGCGGCTTATACGATCGACTCACTCTCTCTCTCTCTCTCTCTCTCTCTTTCGTGTCCGCGCGATAACCGCGAATCGAAGCTGCCTCGCTGTAAAAACCTATTTTCCGCCGACCGTTACGCAGCAGCGACGACGACTGTGTTCCCCCTTTTTCCATTTCCCCTCGCTCATTTTCGATTTTTACGGCCGCCTGACCTTAGCCTTTTGCTCGCGCGCGCGAGTGTTTAGCGCAGCCGCGTGGTTTTAAGGAGCTGAGAGAGAGAGCTTTTAACAAGGGTGATTAGCGAAACGACGAGTTCGCACTTGGCGTTTACGCAGGAGAAAGGTTTTTGATGAGGAGTGGGAGGGAGTGAGATCGAGGACTAATTTTTATGCAAGCTTCTCTCGAGCGGTGATTGTCGTCTTTGTAAAAAAGTGTAGCTAGTAGAACGTTTCGCGCAAAAAAGTGAAAATGTTGTTTATTTTGCGCTTTATTTAATAAATTGGAGGCAAGAAGCGAGCGACGTTTATTGCG
The DNA here is from genome assembly GCA_900474315.1 of Torymus auratus. Taxonomy (NCBI): domain Eukaryota; kingdom Metazoa; phylum Arthropoda; class Insecta; order Hymenoptera; family Torymidae; genus Torymus; species Torymus auratus. Next base: position 8,243 of record UXGD01005398.1, read on the forward strand.
CCAACTTATTTGCACATTGATGAGTTTTACGCGACGTGATGGGAAAACTTATATATTTATGTATCATAAAATATTCATTACATGCAAAATTACTTTTATATGCGCTTTAAAGACGGCGGCGTAATAAAAATTTTAAAGCTAATTATTTATTTAATAAAATGAAAAAATCGCCGTCGTTTAACACTTCCTTATGCATTATTCATCGGGCTAAAAATATTGTAATCATAATCTTTGGAAATAAAACATAATGACGTAACCGTTATTTAACGAAACATGAATATATAATTAATAAGCTAATGCGGTTCTTAAAAAACGGTTTCATCCCGTATTCGCGCAATATCGTACGCACTCGCGTTCATTCATCGCAATTTTCACGATAATTTCCATCGCGATATTCCGATAACACGCGTACACGTACGTACATGCATCGCAGCTCATTGTGCCTTTTTTCAAGCATCACACACGAGCATTCGCACGCAACCGTGACTATTTTAATTTCCACATAAAAGCTTTTCCAATGCCGAGCGCGCGGACAAAAATTTTCAAGTCAGATTCATATCGATCGTCGCACTCTCTCTCTCTCTCTCGCACACTCGCTTTTTTTTTAAAGCTGAGTTACGATCCGCCCAATAAAATGTCGACCATTATACGCGCGCGCTCGCGAGGGATGAGCCCGTCGTATTTTACGCTCGGAAGCCATTTTTTTAATACTTCCCGATGACACGCGTGGGGAGAGAGAGAGAGAGGGATTGAATATCCGGGCTTACACATAGCTGAATTATGAAGACTATCGGACATGCACGCAAAAAGAAAGGGAATAATGGATTTGATTTTGGTTGGTTACATGAACGCTAAAAGGGGTATATATAGACGGGTGCGCGTGATTGCCGAGAAATTTTGAGTTTAAGTTTTGTTAGGGAGGAGGCAAATTGGTTTCATTTAAATAGAAACGGTTACGGCGAACGTTTCCCCTATTTTAGAAAATTGCTTTTGCGGCGAGTCTACCGCGGGATTGGAATTCGCTGCAGCCGCTCCCGAGCAGGAGAGCCCGAAATTGCAGTTAACCATAATGTTTACTGCAAATTTGCAAATTTATTTTCGCCTTTCGTTATTTCGCTGATTTGTATATATGGATTTATTTGCAGGAATTGTCGTTGTTATCGCGACCAACCGCAATATATTTTGTTCTTCATTCCACGAGTATATACTATTATAGTACAATGGGTATATTGTCTAACTTTTCTGAATCAAAACAGCTTTACGTAAATAGCGTTCCCAACAACTGTCTATTAATAAACGAAAAAAGTATTACCACGAGTTCTATAGTGCGTCAAGCAGTTTTCAAAAGCCATGACGCTGCGCATAAAAACAATGTAAAAAAAGTAGGTGGAAAAATGGCCTCTGCAACTCCGAACCCGTCGCATTCAATCATTACAAGTTCACACACACGTACAAACGCCTATATACAAATAACCCGAACTATTACCGCAAAAAGCCTCCACTATTCATAAAAAAAAGAAAAAGCTTATTCCTCGCGATTTCACCTACGCCGATATTAAATTCATAGCCCAGCGTTGCCCGGAAAAAAAGATGCTCGCTTGCGTGCGCCTCAAAATGAAAATAGCGAAGCGCGGGAGGCGTTCACTTCTCTCGATTGCGATTCGGGTTTTCCGCATGCGCGCGTTTGCCTCCCCTTCGCATAAAAGCGAGAGCGCGCTGTCGGATAGTGCTGGTATATACCGTTGTATAACGTACGTATACACACGTGTGTGTATGTATTATGTAGGCATCCCGCGAAACGGCCTCGACCGCGCGGAAAAATTATACATCTCATAAAGTATTCCGGGTCCGCGCGCGAGAGAGAGAGAGAGAAATCTGGCAACTACTGCCAGACGCCGTATGTGGAATATCGGCACTTTTCAACGGGTGTAGCGGAGGGAGAGAGAGAGGTTAAACGTGCGATTATGCTGTGTACAGGGGAAGGATTTGCCGCTGTCCCCAGTCCTAAAGGAAAACCGTTTTTGTGGGCGAAGTGGGTTGGTAGGTAGCTTTTTAGCTGTGAGCGTTGGGAATTTCGAGGATTTTTCTTTTCCTCTCTCTTTTTTTTCTCGGCTTCCTTCTTTTGCCAACGCCACTCTGCGGACGCGAAACATCGTGCGAGAGGCGAAAATTCGAAGAGTGCTTTTGGCATACTTTTCGGTTTGGAATTTTTCAGCGCTCCATTTCCTTTTTTTAACGGAGATTTTTTTGCGGCTTTTGTTTTCTGAAAGTTGCTGGGTTTTGTTTACAAAAGGAGGCGTGCATGCTGCGTATAGCGGAATAAAGTCTCTTTCACACCTACACGATTTGGTGAGCATTTGTACCAAAAGAACAAAGAATTGAAATGAGATTGAGATTAGCTTAAAGGTTTAATGTAGAATTTAAAAAAAAAACGGTTTATCTGTGTTTTAATTATTCTTTTTTTTTCGTTTTTCTAATTTTATTTTTATTTCATTTTAACATTTACTGCATTAATTTAATTGATTTAAATGTTTCTCCTTGTTATAGGGAAACGCCTGTTTGTTTGCGATGATATTCCCATCCCCCCTGTCTCTCTCTCATTCTTTCTGTTTCTCCCCCTCTCCCTCTTCCTCCCACCCTCGCTTTATTCGATGAGGCACGACGCTATTTTTAAACACAATGTTTGTCGGCAATTTCGCTAACGATCCCGCGATTTCCTTTCATATAAATATCAGTTTTCCGTAATTGCGGAAATTATATCACATTTCAGTGAGATGTATCAAGTTCATGTGAATAAATATTTATTCCAATTTCATTGATGATTCGTGCAGTTGAAACTAATTATGTTTATATTGCATACATACAAACGTTGTTTTTTTTTTATTTACAAAAAATATACAATCGATTCTTTCCTTTAAAACAAACAGTGCTCACCTTCGCGAAAATAAATTAAATCAATAAATATTTTTATTATTAATTATCATTTTCGTTATTATTATTATTATTATTCACCACTATTGACCTTTTCAATATACAGGCAGAAAATCCAGGTAAAAATATCGCGTTACCTAAAAGTCCATTCAAATGCACGCACGTTCTAGTCTCGATTTCCGCATAGGAGAAAGCTCTGGAATATGAGGCGCGCGTGAATGGATCCGAGCGCATTCGCGCTCAAGTGTGCGTATAGAACGTTATATAGCGCTGCGTCAAGTGCTTGTGTGTGTGTGTGTGTGTGTGTTGTTTTGAGGAGAGAGAGAGAGAGAGAGAGAGAGAGAGAGACCGAGAGAAGAATAGAAGAGAGAAATTTCCGATGTTTGCGCGCGTAAACAGACAAGCGAGGATTTCAAAATTTTCGTGTCTGTGTGTGTGCTTGCGGATTACCGGATGGTCGTTGTACGTATACTTTTTCGGCATTTCCCGCTATCGTTTTGGGCAGGTGAGTGCGTATTTGGGGTAATGAGTAAATATGGGCCAAGTTAATGCTGGAATGTGAGTCGTGTTTGTTACCTTACTCGTTCTCATATGGCGTTGAACTCTTTCATGTTTATTTACGATTGACATCTATTGTGTAAATAAAGTTATGTATACGTGAAATTAAATAAAAAAAATCTAAAGTCGAATAAATAATTATCCTGCATAGCGTGAATTCATAATATATAAACAATATTAATTTTAAATATTAAAAAAGGCAAAAATCCAAATTTTTTAAATTGAAAAAACGTTATAAAAAAAAACAATTGATTTTGACAAAAGTAGAATATTGACACCAACTGTGTAAGCACAATCTAAAAAAATGATTTCTGTCTGGTTAAAATCGATTTTTCTAAAAATAGTGTATTTCGATTACAAATGTGCTAAACAACATTCCTAACCCATTTTCTCCGAATTTTTTTTTTGTTACTATCAGAAAACTTCCTCTATAGGAGGAAGCAATATTAATCATAAAATTGTTGAGTATTGTCAAATTTATCAATACTTAACTAAGCTTTTGTTTTATTTGTGGGCAAATGTAGGTTGCGTGATAAATAATTATACACTCTCGATTTTTATTAATTCTATATACCTAGTTATTTTCTGCATTGAAATTTTCAAATTACTATATGACCAGCATCTTTAGTCGTCGCTAACTTTCGCTCGGTTGAGTTTGGATAAGAGATGTTCAGTTTTAAAATAAAAAAAAAAAATTAATATTTCAATATAATAAAGGATTCTTGATTCTCGATTCTCTAGTTGCTGGTGACGTGTTACAAGGAGAGCACTTATCGAAGGTACTTATCGCAACGACCAGCAGCCGACGGTAATATTTTAATATATTATTATAATAAAAAGGAATATCACGGCCACACTCTGTGATATTGATTTGACCTTACTACTTGTTAAACTTTAAATATTTCAACAACTCTTCAGTAATTCTATTGAATGATATGCCGCCATCGATTGTAATATTTATAAGTATTATAGGCTTTACTTTAGAAAACAAAAAGGTATACCTACATCTGTTCAACTATATTTTAAAAACGTATCCTAACGTTACTTGCTCCTTCAAAAAGAGCATTTCTCATTCAACTCCGGCACGAGTGCATTCAATATTCCATAAACATTTCCCACTCACCTACATCGCGAAAAACAATAAAAATCGAGAACGGGAGGGTTATAGACAGCGTAGAGATACAAAAAAAAATCGATCGAGCACACACTATAACATTACAATAAAAGGTGGAACACATTGAGAATGAAAAATGCTGTTCTCGTCAGCTGCGCACTCGCGCAATATAGGCGTATGTCTCCTTCTCTCTCTCTCTTACCCCTACCCTCTTACACTCCAGTTCGCCTTTCTCTCGAAATTTATATGTTTTCCGTACGACATAAATAGCGCGTACGGCGTGCGCCGCCGCCGGATGCAATGAATGGCAGGTAACACGCCGAGACATTTGTAAGAGTGTCGATTCCGGCGGGCTACGAGGTGGGGGAGGCAAAACGAATGCAAATCGAAAAGTCGAAGCGGCTCTCTTTCTTACCCCTTATGTAGCACGTATAGGTACGTATATAGTAGCTACACCGCCGACGTCTATATACCTACGTATATAGGAGAGGAACATTAGTATGTATAATATAGTACCGAGCGGAAACTCCACTTCGTGTGAGCCGGCGGCGGCGCGGCGGCTGGGAAGAAGTTGTGCCGCGCGCGTATCGATTGCCCTTCCCGCCCGAAGAAGAAGAGAAGAGGCAGCAGATACGCGAGCAAAAAAAATTCCGTGAGATAGGCACTTTCCGCGTATATAGAAGAGGCTGATGCTCGTGTATATGTACATATATATTGTACATCGAAGGCTGCTGCTGGCTAAAAATTGCGCGATATACACAAGTTAAAAGTTCGCCACACACTCTCGAGAACTTTCCGAGCTTTGAATTTTCAATCGAAGAGTGTGCGTGTGGGTAAATGGGGGGGGATGGGCGGGGGGAAGTAGATGCTTATTACGCGGTCGAGTTTGCGGCCCGAGCGCGCGTGTGCATGTTGCTACTCACCTCACGTGAAAGCAAGGATGGAAGGCAGCGGGATTATCCTGCGGCGAGAACTTGGGCAGCGCGCCGTGCAGCAGGGCCAGCCGCACCACCAGCAGGACGCCCATCTGGAAAAGAGAAGAGAGCGCACACGTAAGTGGTTGGCGTTATGCTTGGCTGATGTATTTTGGGCTTGTAATGCGCCGGGTGTATAATGATTTTGGGAATTGATTTGGATTAGCAGAATTTCATGGATATAGAATATTTTTTTTGTGTTTAGGGATGGTTGGTTATGTTCGTGCGGGAAATGGAGAATAAATTATATAGGGGGGCCGCGTTACAAGTAAATTTTACAAGGTACCATTGTAATTCTATCACAGACTATCCATATTGGCATTTTTACTATGTACTATAAAAGCACATTTCTTCTTCAATTGTAACACTCTTAAGAGAGACACTCCCTAGTGTCTTAAGAAGAAAATGGGCGAAGCCAGTATAAAACACACTATAATTGAAGAAGAAATAGGCTTTGCCCAAAATAGGTACTTTGCGCATAGACTGTGGAACAATAATATATGCAACCTGTGCACAATAGGTCACTCGTACTCGTCTCTTTTGTCTCAACTAATGCGGGAATAGGGCACTATTTTGCGCACTAGTTGCGTAATGTAATATTTTGTTACACAAGCATGTTTTTCACGTTTTTTGACCTATTATGCGAGCTAAAATCGACCGTTCATAAACCGGCGGGCAATAAAAATTGAAAAACGCCCGCTACCCATAAGCTTTGTTTAAAAAAAAAAAA